>JANFAH010000196.1:0-29816 GCA_024663395.1 Pisolithus tinctorius
CATGTGCCCCAAGATCATAACAGATGACCAAATAAACTCAAATTCAAACTGATCAAGCCACAAACATATTATGTCAGAAAATTTGTATATTAATTTCAATGCGCTGCAAGCGATTGCAATGCCCACAATTAAACTTGTAATTGAAACAAGATTGTATTATTGAAGTTCTCTACATAATGTTAGTTACAATTGTCATTGCCATTGTCATTGCAATGGGAATAGCAATGCCAATTGCAGCAATGTTGGGGGGTTGATAGCATGAACATGGTACCATCACCCCCAGGTTGCAATGACCTTATAATAACTATTATGATAGCCTCATAATGTGAAAATTGTCCAGACCCTATCTTACCATAATTGAATTGTAATGGATTGCGACGAGAACCGAGGATTGCAATAAGCTTCAGACTAAAGCAACCAAAAAAAAAATATTATAACCACTCTTATCCAATCTTAACTATATTTTATCTTCTTATCTTATCTTTCAACTTCATCACGATCACTATTTGTAGTACTATTATCTTATGTTATGGTTACTATTATTACTACATGACTACATGCTTTCCTAATTAACTACTAACTTATTTATTTATTTACCTGCAGTGGGATTCGAACCTGCAGACACCAAGTAGCAATTAACTTATGTTTCCTAGCCCAAAGTAGTAATGGACTTACCTTAGTGTAGTTTACCGTTAGACTACGTGTCCAATCTTTCTTTAAGGATGTCAACTCCTCTTAAGGAGCATGTTAGGACTTAGACAATTTTTTCGGCACAACATTGATAGGATTGGTAGTAGTGTGCTTGCAACTAATTGTAATGAAAATAGTCATTCACAATAACTAGTAAAGGCTTAACATGTCTACCTTACTCTACTACATGCAGTTGGTGATGGCAATAGTAATAGCGACTAATCAGTGTAACTACTTGGCCTGTCTACCTCTACCACGGCGTCCATTAGACTTGTTCTGTCCTTTAGTGCTATTGGATTCCACATTATCAGTATTAGCATTGAAATCGCTTGGGCCAGGGACTGTTGGTACAGATGCAGATGTCACAACTTGGTGTAAGTCCGATGTGATATCGATTTGAATGTTTGCAGTAGCTATCAATGTTGAATCAGGTGTCGACAGATCAGAGACCAGACTACCCTCATGACTGTTGGCATCAGTGGCACCCTCATCTACATCATCATCTGACAACCTGGCAGCATCCATCACTGCCATCGCTGCATTAATTTCTGCAGAGAGGTCCTCCATCATACCAGTCTTGGACTTCGAGGCTGACCCATTGGGGTTCCCAAAGATGAAGTGATTCATCTCGGCAATGACCTTTTGGATGTGACAATCTGTCCACTTGGTGACAAGGACTTGCTTGTAGGCATGGAATACTTGATAGTAATTGATTTTCGAGATCTGTCCACAACTGTTCCCCAGGAATTCCTTGTCGGGTGAGAGCAAGAACATGCACTGCAATGACAGAAATTAAAATCAGTGATGTGCAGGATGGTATCACTGCAAGTAATATTACTTGCCATTGTCGCAGCCCATGCAATGCATCCTGGCGTCACCACGGTGACCTTCCACTTCTGCCCATTTGTCTTCGGCCTGCTGTGACAAATAAAACCTTCTGTAAGCGACATTTTCCCCCATGGTGCACCCTTCAAAATCTTTTCCTTGTCAGCGCAAACTTAAACTGATAGTAGGTTAATCCAACTCACCTGAGCAAGTGGCTTCCAGTTCATGAACAGTTTACGCACATCAACCTTCATGTCCTTGAAGAGGAAGGGGAACCAGATGGTAAAACATTGGTTAGGAGTGCCCACGTCCTTAACCCCGAGCATCTTCACAATTTCAGGAACTTTGAGACAGGATGAGTTTGGCAAAAAGTGGTTCTTTGGCAGACCAAAGATCTCATGGCAATTGTCATGTAGCTTGTAGAGAATGTCAGACCGACTGTTTTGCATTGCCTGCATGAACTAGGATCTCGTCAGCACAGTAAGACAAAATGGCAAGCATAAACTTACAACGTCAGGAAAGAAATGCATGTTCCTGATTCTATGTAGATGTTCTGGAAGAATAGAGTCAAGCTCAGTGACAAGACCATGCTCCTCTGCCATGGTGCTGGCATAGCACTCGGCTGTCATGAATACTGGAGTAGGGGACATAGGCAGCTCAGACATCACATTGGTTAGTGGCGTTCATGGCAGAAACATTTCCATCATCACAGCATACTTCTTCCTGAGCATCTTGATTTCGCTATCATATGCAACCACATCAGCAGGAACATCCTTCGTAGAGCAGTGTGTTTTGTTTGCCACTAGGATCATATTCTTCTCCAGTAGTTCTCGGTTTTGGGATTTCTCTACACCAAGTTGCAATTGAACAGCCTTCAGTGCCTGTGAGGTAGTCGGTGAGAACAATATTCAAACTTAAATATAATTACAAACCTCTGCAAGATTACCACTGCTTTTGCTTCGCCCAGATGAGACACTCATGGCAGTCCATTGATTACCTCCCCCAGTATCAGCTTCATCTAGATCAGCAAGTGCAGACGTTGAACGTCCACTGAGATTCATCACAGAAGGGGTCAGAACACTCAGACACAGCATAATGGGGGGGAATGGGCAATAGGTCATCAGTGAGTTCCTTGATGCCCTTTTGAATGTGGGAGTGGAGCATGTGCTGCCAACAGATGGACCTGACAGAAAAATAGTGCACCATGATGAAGCCATGATGCTTGTAACTGAATTATGGCTTGAGTGTAATATCAAACATGAGCAAACCTCAAGGCATGGACTAGTCACCACTAGTGAGCAGGATGGTGATGCAAACAATGATCCAATTGTCATGTGGAGTCAGTGAGGTGCTGTTTAAAACTAACTGGGACCCGATTAGTGTGGTGACCAAAGCAAATCGAATGAATAAAGTGACTTAGCTGTGCCGTCTACACCACCTATAAGAACACTGAGGACGATGAACATGACACCAGTCTTGTTCGTATGTGTCGCATTGGACATCTATGTAGTCTGCCCAGCAGTCTGTGCAAACGCGCAATACTGCAATAATTATAATATTGTTAGTGCTGGCCCCCACACTATTACCGCCAGAAGAGATGCACTAGGACTTACACTCATGGTGGTTGTCATATGCTTGCTCAATAAGTGCCAACTCCTCTCGTTGCGACTGGTTGAGATGGCCCTTGACCAAGTACGCCTCTTTAAGTTTCTCGAGCACCAAGATAAGCAATTTTGTATCATGCTTATAAGACAGAGGGCTAGTATTCAGATCAGCAAAAAATCTTAGCGATGCAAGGAATATTTGACTTATGGGAAGGGAATGAGAGCAAATTTACAGCTCTCAAGCCAGTGGACAGTCGCAGTGTAACTCATGACAGCCTCTTCTGCACTAATGTATGGACCATCCTTCAGGTAACCATGCTGCCTCTCCTGTTCGGCCTTCAAGTATAACCCTAAATGATATGTTAGTAAAATCATGGCGATAATTCAGACGATACTCATGTGTGAGACGTCCCAAGTTCTTCTTGATGACAGCCTTGACGACAGTTGCACCACATTGAATACATTCCTAGTTGTAATGGGCCACACTGACCCACCAATCTGCCTTGTTTTCATGTACCAGAGGATGTTTTCAATGGCAGTTGGCATTCCTGGACTTTGCTTGATCAACTTGGGCATCACGTCGAGGATATTGTGCATGACACCTGCATGCAGTTCAAGATTGTAATGCGATTCAACATGCTGCTTGGTGACAGTTTTGGTGATACCCTTGCTATTTACACCCCTTGAACTGAAGAGCCAGGAGATTACTCAGCCAGTGTTTGAGCAGTGGGACAATACCACACATGAAAAAAAGCCAGATGCACCATCCAAGTGTCCCAAAGCCGCTACCAGGACCCTTGCCGATGGGACCAGTGTTGAAACGTTAATAAATTAAGTGCTTGAGGCCCTTCATCATGTGAACTTGTCTCATCAACTGGAAAGATCATGTGTCAGCAGAAAGGAGTGCAATATAAACAGGTAAAAACTGACCATATACTTGTAGTGGTACATTCTGGTCAATGCACTGATGTGGCCAAAAATATACTGCAATGTATCAGCAAGCTGGAACACATCAATGCTGCCGAGCCGATACTGGACATGCGCATCAATGACAAGCTTGGTAAGACACAAGATCTCGCAGTAGAGATGGAAAGCATTTCCAAAACAAAACTTCTTTCGCTCTTGCATTGTCAGTGTCTTGATGGGCTTCAAGTTCATGTTATAGTCAAGGTGCAGGTAATTCAGATTCTACAGGACAGAAATGAAATCAGAGTCACTTCCACACTACAAATTAAGATAATTTTACCTTTCGATGGATCAACAGATTAAGCACATCGTAACCTTGCCCACAGACTTGTAAGCCTGCTTCCACCCAATCAAGTCTCGTTGTCTGGAAGAACTTTGTCGCCTGAGCTGATCGAATAGATTCTTCCTTGTCATAGCTTTCTCTGGGTGGCTCTTCAATTCGTTGAGTGCGAAGCACTCGAGAAGCTTCTGGTATGACACGCAAACCTTGGCAGGTTGGCCCAGAGGGAAATGCTCAAGATACCAATTCTTGACAAGAGGGATGTCCTGAGTGCACCTTGTCCATCCAGAACAGTGGTTGTATGGATCGGGTGCCCACCATAGTGCGATACCCTCAGCAGCTAAATCGTTCTCAAGTGGCTGCTCTGCAAGGAAAGGCTCAACATCCTCAGGCAACTCAAAGTCGTTGTCGTCCACATCATTAGGCCCAAAAATCACATCTTCATGCGAAACCAGAGGTGCATTCTTAGGTGTCATACCACGAGAGAAATGGGGTTGATAAGTGGGTCAAAGTAGAAGGTGGGAAGTCAGGGTTGTCAGTATGGATGTACATGTTCTTGGGGTGGTGGTATGGTGACAGGTGAACCAAATGGGGAAGGGAGTCATAGAGATGAGGGAAGGCGACCTTGTACTCAGTACAAATCTGCTGCCAAATGATGATCTTGTTAATGTCATTGAACTCACTCCAGTCCTCATCAAACAAGTCCATGTCATGGTAAAGAGGCTCAAACTTTGGTCCTCCAGGAATGGCCATGTTCAGTGCCTTGGCAGTGAAGAACAATTTTTTGTCAAAACCGCAAGTGGAATTGTTGTCAGGCTAGTCCGACAGGAGGGTACAGCCTAAATGGTACAAGTTAGTCATGATGGGCAAGGTCAATGACCAATAACAAACAACATGTTAGTAATATTATGACAATAGTTTAGACAATACTCACGTGTGAGATGTCCTAAGTTCTTGTTGACAGCCTTGTTGATGGTTGCACCACGTCGAATATGTTCTGTCTTGTCAAGGATATTGTACATAACTGCTGTACGAAGCTCGAGATGGTGACACAACTCCACACACTGTTTGGCAACAGTATTCACAATACCTTTGTGGCTACGCTCTTCGAATTGATGAGCCAGATGGTTACCTAGCCAGTATTTGAGAAGTGGGATGATACTGTACATGAAAAAGAACCAGATGTGCTGTCCAAGTGCCCCAAAGCCACAACCAGGTCCCTTGCTGATGGGACTGGTAATTCAGGTTCCTACTGGAGAAAAATGGTATCATCAGAGATGCCTCCACACTACAAGTTAAGATATTACCTTTCAACGGATCATCAAATTAAGCATGTTGTAACCTTGCCTGCAGACTTGCAAGCCTGTTTCCACCCAATCAAGTCTTGTTGTCTGGAAGAATTTTGTCACCTTGAGCTGATGGAACAAGTTCTTCCTCACCGTGGCTTTTTCTGGGCAATTCATTGAGCATGAAGCACTTGAGAAGCTTCTGGTATGACATGGGTGCTTGGCAAGGAAAGGCTCAACCTCCTCAGGAGGTTTGAAGTTGTCATCCGCACCATAGGCTTGAAATTCATGTCTTCATGTGAAACCAGTGAGCCTCGTATCCACAGAACAGACAGAATGATGAATGTTACCTAGTCAGTCATAGCATTCCACCAACATCTTGACAAATCTCTCTGTATTGGAATAGAGCATTCTTGGGCACCATACTGTGGAGGGAGATCGAATTGATAAGTGGGTCAAAGTAGAATGTAGGAACATCAGGGCCATCAGTATGGATGTATACGCTCTTGGGGTAGTGATACGGTGACAGGTGAGCTGGACAGGGAAGAGAATTGGACCAGCCGCTGACGGTCTCATGAGGACAGAGAAATGCACAGGATCATCCTTTCTGTGGACGAAAAGATGTTGATGAGCAGGTGGATCACAGTGGGGAGGCGAAGTCGAAACATTGCGAGGGAGTAGGAGCTGCTTGTGTTGGATATAGCCTCAGATTTGCTGCACAAGGAATGGGTATGTGATCGTCAGGATTGTAGAGCTTGCCCACCTGTGGCTGCCTTGACTGGTGTTGGGTGCGTGGAGAACTAGATATGTGGACAGGACAGGAGAAGGTGTCCACAATACTGAGAACTGCAGGGTTGGGAACTGCTAACAAGGTCCAAGTTCTGCCATTATCATCATCTTTCAGTAACGCTGCTATGAACTTACTGAGTGCATCAGTCCCCACTCCATGTAATCACACATCTTCACAGTTTGAGGATGAAACACTAAGGTATTATTAGCAGCATGGTAATAAATGAACCAAAGTGGCCTTCCAACTAGTAACCCCATACTTATATGGATCTATGAACCAGGTATTGTCACATCAGAAGACCAATTAAGTAGTGGAAACATTGTTGTTTCATGGGCCCAACATGGAGTCAATGCTGAATACATTGAGGATCAGAAGAGAGACTCGGCAGTTTCAGAAAGACAATGTACATAGAGCATTTCAGAGGTGTCCTGCAGCTTTGTGCATCATTTGCACACAAAGGAACATGTCAGTGTCAACCGTGTCAACAACGAGATACTCGCCAGGTCTCATATGATCTGGATATAGAAGGGCACCACGAATGATTGAATGGACTGATATAATTTCAGATGACATGCATGGTTGCTCACATACTCTCCAGAAATTGAGGTGTTTGTCCTTGTGGAGTCATTGCCCAGTTGGGGCGTCAAATGGCTGTATTAAAGCCAAGGGGAAGGCTTCTTCACCAATGAGGCACTGGAACAAAAGTATAAGTCACCCAAATGTCTTTTTGCTGAGTCTTGATGAGCATGCAGTCATAATGGGGGCGTCCATGGAAATTAGGGTGGCAACGTAGATAATCCATGTACTGACACCAATCGACAGTGGATTCAAAGTTAACCTTGACGAAGCAAAATTCCGTGATCTGCAGAGATTATTAGGAACTGAACAAGGAAGGCCATTTTGTCTCACCTTCTCATTCATTTGGAATTGGATGCGCTTCCCACCAGGGAGAGGTTTCCCTGCAATACCAAAGTGAGAATTGAGGAACTTGCTGAGCTTTCCCTGGAACCTGCTGAATGCATTGTCAGTAGTACTCTTCCTCTCCATGTCCTCAAACATTAATGGTTCCTTCATTTTGCTACCCAACTTGATGTGGAAAAATTCTTCTTCAGGCTCGTCAGCTTCAGGGCTACCCAGATGTGTTGCTTTTGCAGTCAACATGTAGGTGTTGTATTCTGTAATCTTGCAGCGGATATGTTCACACACGAGTCCAAGGTGATTGATGTGGAGAATCTACTGAAGCATAAGCATGCTGGGATATGATGAATGATCTAAGACTTACTTGCTGAGCGACATTCTTGAAGTTTGTTTGTTTCTGATATGCTTCCTTCAAGGGGCCATGCATTTTCTCATTTGGCTTCATATTGAAATTGTGGGTGACACCCTTAGCTTCAATGTCATCGAACACATGCATCCGGGTGTGGTTCTTTGGAAAGTTCCAATTTTTCCCAGTATATTGTGTTTTCTCCGCATATTTCTAGTCCAGAAATGGTTAGGGAAAGCTCAAATGTCAAAAGTGGGACCCAACCTTCATCAATGAGTTGAAGATAACAAGCACCTCCCGCCCAGCAGCAAGTGTGTGTGTCATTTGTAATTCCAGTGCGGTATACATATCAAATTCAATGTAAGCACATAAACAGCGCAATAGAAGGTAACCGTCTTTTTCCATATCATGCAGGAAGATATCATGACATGCAAATACAATTATCTGTTCAGGAGATGTCAGTGAAATCAGAGCTTGGCAGCATATTTACAATACCTTGGATAGATCCTCAAATTTTTGGCCATCTGTGTACAAAACCGAAAGTGCTTCCTCAAAATGATTGAGGCCATGCCAATGAGGTACTGCGCTAAGACTAGAAAACTATCAGGACAACTGTTTCATACAATAAGATAGACTCACTTCCATTCTACTTTTCCCATCGTCTGATGGCCCATTGTCTCAAGAATCCTCACAAGTTCTCCCCATAAATGATCACCAAATTTTCCTGTGCAGTTGGCATGCAGTCTGTCCCAGCACAATGCTCAATAAATGTCCATGTTCTTGACCTCCCAGAAAGCACTCTGGAAGGGATCAGAGCGGGAGTGAAGGTAATAGCATGAGCAACTTACATCTACATCACATAGTCCCTGCTTTGCCAGAATCTGTTCCTTGTGGTCTGCTCGGTTCTGCGAGCATGCTTCCTGTAATGTCTTGAAAACATTCTCGCTGGTACAACATTCACAGTCTGTGGGGAATTTGGATATCTCCTCACAAGGAATGAGGCAAATAGGACAAGGGTAATTTGACATGACACCATGCATAAGTGCCATGACTGCTCTGAATGGTAAGATTGTCAGCCTGTATTCAGGGGATTTCAGATAATGTAGCCACTTACTGCTCTTCGTAATCAGCCGAAAGAATTAGTACAGTAGGAAAGAGTCAGCATGCGATGCCATCCCAACACATTACCCAGCAGCTGGTATTCAAGTACTCTGAGATCGTATCCAGTATCTTCTTGAAAGATTCATGCCAAACATGATTCTTGAAGTTGGCAAATGATTTCTTTCCAGAATACCTTTTGTCTTCCTTTACCTATTAGAAACACAACACAAAAGTCAGTCAGTATCCTTGACACCATCAACGAAGCAACTGACGATTGGTAACCACCCAACTACTCAGCCACCACCTAAACCTTCACCATTACGGATCCAAGTCAGAAGGTTAGCAATCCATGCGATGACTGGATACCCTTTCTGTCGACCAAATGATGATAGCTTGGATTTATCGGCATACAGAATGAATGCCAGAACTTTGCCATCCAAAGGTAGACCACTCTGAAAAAAATTTTCATTGAGGGTATATGCTAGAGACTAGTGACATACTTGTACATTCCAAAAATCATTAGCCATCCATGGCTCATCAATGAAACAAACAAACGAAGAGCCATCAAACTTAGCTAGACACTTGGCATCAAATACAAAGTATGGTCCCACATTGGAATCCTTCAAGAGATCGCAGGCCCAATCCCACAGCGAACAGTAATACACATCAAACTCCATCGTCTCGCCTGCAAATGGTGTGCTTATTACACTCTTCTGAAACTGGACTAGGACGTGATTAGGGTTGGCAATGATAACGAATTAATGATGCTTACTGCCGTCATGCGGTGGGAAGCAGCCTGCCAAGAGCTCTCAAGATCATTATAACTATTCAAAGTGCAGTCCTCAGTGCGAAAATGTTTCAAAAGCTTCATAATACGATTTGCTTGCTCCCTATTGAGAGTGGCCTCATGAATGAATTCCGAAAGGTCAAAGTCGAGACAAGTCCGGAATGGGTACCAGGGAGTGGTGCAAGGATCTGGTTTGTATGTCTTGGTGCATGACCTCAGCTGAACTCGGCAAACAGCACCTTCACAATTGGCTTTCCAGCATTCGGGTGGTATTTGACTTGGATATCATCGATGTTGTTGTTGGAGTCGGTGGCAGGTTGAGCAACTGCATAATGAATCGGTCATGAATAATACAAAAAACTTGCATCAACACACACCATTCACTTTGTCATCTGTGCCGATGGTGCTGGCTGGCAGCTCGAGATCCATATTCATGGGCCAAAGTGCAGTGGGCTCTGCTAACAATTATGAGAGTGCATTTCAGGGAGCAGTAGGATACTTACCAGGTGCAGGTTCTGTGTTCACCTCTATGTTGGATCCTCGGCCATTGTCAGTGACACCAGGAATAACATCTGCTCAGGAATAGACCACCATGATAAATCAGACAAATCCAACCAATAAAATTCTTGCCTACCTTGTCGACGAAGGCGGTCAAAGTGAGCCAGATCTTCATTGGTTTTGTGAGCGCACCTGATGCATGATTTCCGATAAGGACCTATTCCAGTTGGCTTGAACGATTTCCCACACGATTCACACAAAACAATCTGCTTTTCAGGAGGCATGGTGTCAGTAAACAATAGGAACACATAATGTAGTCGCACTTAGTCACAACATATGGGTAGCCCACATGCCAAATTAACATTACTCATATAAAGCCTGGCGCGGGCCCATCAAATTAATTAAGCCGTGACACATAAACAGGCCTGAGGACCCAGAGTGATGGCAACATAAGAGCAGGCCCATGACAGAGCTGTCACAACTATGTGCAGGCCCTTCTGACATTTGGAGGATGCAGCGTCACAACAAATTGACAGGCCCGTCGCAAACGACATGGGAACAAATAGATGGGCCCGTTGATGGTTTGATCAGCCCGATCACAACATATATACCGGCCCGTTCAGCATATTGCAGATGGTGGTACATCAAATGGACGGGCCTGTGCATGATATCACTGATGATGCTGCATCAGATGGATGGCCCATCAGACATATTATGGATTATGATGCATGATATAGATGGGCCCATCGCCATGACGTAGATAATGCAGAATCGAACGGACGGGATAGTCGAGAGTATTATCGGGCAGACGAAGAGGTAACTACAGGACCGTCATCATATCGTGGATGGCGTCGAATCAAATGAAAGGGCCCGGTGATGGTACGATCCGGCAGATCAACGCATAAGGACGGGCCCATCGATAGTATCGTTGGATCATCAGGCAGGCAATGCATAAGGATGGAGCCATCACCAGGTGGTAGATAAGGTCGCATAGAATGAACGGGACCGTTGCGGGTATGATCAGGCATAGCAACACATACACACGGGCCTGCCCATCATATCCGTGTATTATGACACATTATATGAACGGGCCCATTACTAAGGCAAGATAATGTCACATCAAATGGATGGGCCCATAGAGAGTATGATCAGGCATAGCAACACATACACACAGGCCTGTCCGTCATATCCGTGTATTATGACGCATTATATGCATGGGCTTGTTGCTAAGGCAAGGATAATGTCACATCAAATGGACGGGCACGTCAGGAGTATGATCAGGCATAGCAACACATACACACGGGCCCATCTGTCATATCCATGTATTATGACACATTATATGAACAGGCCCATTACTAAGGCACGGATACTGTCCTATCAAATGGACGGGCCCATCGAGAGTATGATCAGGCATAGCAACACATACACATGGGCCCATCCGTCATATCCGTGTATTATGACGCATTATAAACGGGCCCGTTACTAAGGGAAGGATAATGTCACATCAAATGGATGGGCCCGTCGGGAGTATGATCAGGCATAGCAACACATACAAACGGGCCTATCCATCATATGCGTGCATTATGACGCATCATATAGATGGGCCCATCAGGAAGGCAAGGATAATGTCACATCAAATGGACAGGCCCATCAGGAGTATGATCAGGCATAGCAACACATACAAACAGGCCTATCCATCATATGCATGCATTATGATGCATCATATAGACAGGCCCGTCAGGAAGGCATGGATAATGTCGCATGAAATAGACGGGCCCATAGAGAGTATCGTCAAGCATAGCGATATATACATGCGGGCCCGTAACTAAGGCGCGGATAATGTCCCATCAAATTGATGGGCCTGTCGAGAGTATCATCAAGATTAGCAACACATACACACAGGGCCGTCTGTCATATCCGTGCATTATGACGCTTGATATAAACATGCCCATCGCTGATGCACAGATAATGTTGCATCAAATGGATGGGCCCGTCGAGAGTATCATCAAGCTCAGCAACACACACACACACACACATGGGGCCCGTCTGTCATATCCGTGTATTATAACGCATCATATGGACGGGCCCGTTACTACGGCACGGATAATGTCACATCAAATGGACAGGCCCATCGAGAGTATGATCAAGCATAGCAACACATACAAACGGGCCCGTCCTTCATATGCCGACATTATCACGCATCACATAGATGGGCCCGTCACTAAGGCACGGATACTGTCCTATCAAATGCACGGGCCCGTCGAGAGTATCATGAGGCAGAGTGACATATACACATGGGCCCGTCCGTCATATCCGTGCAGTTTGATGCATCATATAGACGGGCCCATCTATTGTGTCATCTGTGTGATCACCACATATGGATGGGCCAGTACATATGTTGAAGATCACGTCGGATCAAATAAATGGAGCAGTCGACGGTGTGGTTGGGCTGATTAATGTGTAAAGGAGGATTGGGCAGATTGACAAATACAGATGGACCCATAGCTACGTCAATAATGACGTGGGATCAAATGTATCGGGCCATACAATAGGTCGCATTGACGCAGAAGATAGTCTTATGGTTCTGAGCGATGATAGGTGGTATTCCATGCGTTCCATCAGAGGTCACATCCCGTGCATGGGATGGCTGGCATGATGAATGTATTCCGCAACTTTGAGACCAGTCTGTACGTCCTGATGTTTTCACCAATCTATTGCAATTACTATTAAGTATGTGGTAATAGGATTGTACTGCAATCTATCCTTTCCGCTTTGTAGCAAACGGAGTATTACATGTTGACATAGATACTCCATGGGAGGGTTTCAGGTAACAACAAACACAAAGTAAACGTGCGGAAGTTACATGTCGCATCTTCCATTGGCATTATTTCCCACAAAGTACCTCACACCAACAACTCCGACCTTACCCACATACGTCTCAACAACACAATGAAGACCTACACCAAACGCGACGAGCTCACAGCCACAGTGAACTCCATCATCGAAATCATCGATTGGAAAGTCCTTGGAACGAAGGACTTGGCTGACAAGCTGAGGTTTGCAGCTTGGAAGGAGGCTGTGAGCAGTGTAGTGGAAGTAGTAAGTCCAAATATCACCCCACATGTCGCACCTCTGAGGAATATAGGATTCCGTGCGCGAAATTGCGAGGATCACGCATGAGATCCCGCTCACCATCATTGCAGCCGAAAGGTTCTGCAAATGGCATGAGAGGGTTGGACGGGAGAACGAGGGTCACCCATTTCCGAACTGGAGACTTATCACACACCCAGACAAGGCCACCTTCGATGACCATCCGTGGCTGCAGACTGTCGAAAGATGCTTCGACTTGCAACGTACCGGCTTC
This sequence comes from Pisolithus tinctorius, assembly GCA_024663395.1. Lineage (NCBI taxonomy): Eukaryota > Fungi > Basidiomycota > Agaricomycetes > Boletales > Pisolithaceae > Pisolithus > Pisolithus tinctorius. The sequence goes on from JANFAH010000196.1 coordinate 13,456, forward strand.
AAGACATCTGCCTTCCCACCTGCTGCAGAACCATCGTCAGAAACACTACCGAAGGATGTGAGTCATAAAGGCAAAGAAAAGGCATCGGATGCTGAAGTGAAGGCGATGATTGGAGATGACGATGGGGAGGATGAACTGGTGGATGAGGATGCAGAGATGGGAGGGGATACCATTCGCTACGAGCCTGCTCGGGGACGGCCATCGATGCGACAAGTAGCCGCTTCTGGCTCACGCCAGCCTGCTCGTTGGTCTCGGATGCCAAAACCTAAGTTAGTCAAGCAGGAGGAGGTTGATGAGTTGGATGAGGAAGATGATGAGGAGGACGTGGACATGGACAGGCCAGGTACGTCTAGCCGTCCAACACCTCAATCAACAGGGCGAGGCAGGAGTCAACCTGGCGATGGGGTACATCCAGCGACAGAACCATCTGGGCCGACTGCACTTCCCAGCGACAATCGTTGCAACAAGTGTACCGACGCCAATGTGCCCTGCATTCGGAAACAAAAAGGTGTATGTCAGTGATGCAAAAAACACAAGATCCGGTGCATGTTTGCAACTCCCCATCGGCCTAAAGAGAAAACACCTGCCACTCCCTCACGATGGAATCCATCCTGTACACAAACAAAGAAAAGGTCTCGCAGCAGCCTGCACCCTGACGATGAAGATGCTAACGAAGATGACAATGCGGACTACACAACGACCTGCCCGGAAAAGAAACCTCGCACCTCCAACGCAAGCAAATGTCCTCCAGAAAGCCGGTCCCGGCCAGTTGTAATGATTCCCCATGGACGGCCTGGTAAGTATGCGTACCCATTCCTGCAGAACTGAACTGGTAAGCCCATGGCAGTGATCCGTCTCCCAGCGAGGCCGGCTCCAAATCCCACCCACGTTTCTCGTGCAGTAAGCGACCAGCATAGCCTCGCAACGACTCCAGCACCTGGACCATCTGCCATCGCAACCTCCAGAGGAACAAATCGTACGTTGCGCTTCCTCTACTCATGACAAGCTTGAAATATCTGACATGTAATGGACATACGGCAACCGATTCTGCTCCCATCCCATCAGTCCCCAACCCGCCAACTGCTCCAATGCCTCAGCAACAACTGTCATCGCTATTCGAAGTCGATGTCCACGACGAGCTCAACCAGCTCTTTCAATTCCGTGACGTGATATCAGCGCAAATGCTGGAAGTGAAAACAAGGCTGAATGTCTTCGATGGTCGTCGACAAGCCGCTACGCCTGGCCTGTTTGAAGAATGGATGCGAACCATGGCCGATGATGTTGCAGAGGTGATGTCCCATCAGAAGTCGTCTGAGAAGAAGGTACACACCATGGTGAGGCAGATTGCTGATGAATATGCAGCGTTGTCGTCGCGTCAGACAGCTTCAGACCAAAGGTTGGATAGTGCGATTCGGGCCATCGAGGCTTTGCAGTTGGAGGTTGTTGCATTGGCTGCGGGTCGACTACCTCCTGCTGACGATCCAACTTCTGGACTTGTCGCACCACCTCCCCCCAGCAATGATGGGAACGATGCGATGGCGGGTTCGGGACGTCCTGGCGATGCCGAGATCAGCAGAATGGAAGGTGACCCAGCCGGTGAGTCCATGGCGATGCAAGAGGGTCAATTCGATCGAGGGCACCCTGGAGATGGGGAACCGTGACCAGGTGCAATGTGAGTTACAGCAGCAGCCTCAACAATCCCGAATATTCGCTGCGAGCCTCCACCCGAGGAGTACCAATCCAGGTCGAACGTCGCTGGCTGGACTGACAGAGGACTTCAGCTAGCTGAGGGCACGGTATACTCATATCGTGGAAGGGCCGACCTGGCAGATCGCCCAGTGGGGTTGGAGTGGGAACGCCAGAGTGAGGATGTAGATGCGATGGGTAGATATGTCCAAGGTGTATTCAGCGATACAGAGTTCCCCCCCTCACAGTAGAGGGATAGGTTTGCTGTTATGATACCCACATTCTGTATTGTCATAGCCTGACAATTCCATACCGCTTTTATGTGAGTACCGTTTGGAAGATATGCTCGGATCGAAGAAAATGGAACATTGCTTAAGGCTAATATGGACTTCCGCAACTGCAATTTAATTTCTATCGATGAACTCGACCTGAATGGTTATATTGAATGATAGACACTCGTCCGACTATAGCTACACATCGCTAGCATCAATATCCATCGAAGTTGGGATATACTTCAAGCTCATGCTCTGTTGTTTCAACTTAGCATGCTCTGAAAGCCTCTCATACACTGCTATCTGCCTCGCAGCATAACAGCTGGTGCCAAGCGCATCGCATTCTGAGTGGCAGGTGCGCCATTGGATGGCTCGATAATTGAAGTAATTGATTGTCCATTGAAATTCAGCCATCAGCAACTGTTCCTCTTCTGACCAACGGTCTCGCACTGCTTTGGCTCGAAGCCAATGAGTCCGGTAAACTTTGTGTACAGTCAACATCAATCCATACATACATAGATGAAACACATACATTCCAACATCCAAGTGATGGATTTCGTATCCATCGGAACATCAACAGACCAAAACTATGGCAAATGGCTGACCCGGTGCGCATGTGCATTCTGAGTTATGGCGGCTGTGCTCACAGTGAGATCCGATGTCTCCAATTGCTGGTAATGGGTAAGGGTCTTGGCACTCGCACCCAGAGCGACCATTGCCTTTCGGCATTGCTTGTATATTGTGGCTTGCTTCCGAACTGCTCTATTAATTGTATGGATTGCGTCCCATGCACGTGTTTTCATACTATAGCTTTTGGCATGTCGCACCACATTCCGGAAGACCACAGCCTTGTCCACCAATGCAAGCCGAAGCCTGTTTAGTGCATCATTCACTTGACCGATCTGGAGCCTCAGCTCCATATCACGGAGATGGCCTGAATTGCAGGAATGGAAAGCAGCCATTCCAACATTCGATGGAAGCGGCAATGTGGCTATCCCTCCAAGGTCAGTGGTATCGGCCATGAGCGTTTCGTCAGAGCCATTGTTTGGGTCTTCAGCATCCGATAGATATCCATCGGACATGCATTGGCCATCCCGCTGTTCACTGCCTTCCGCATTGATTGGATTCCAATCACCTCCCACATCTTGCTGTAGATCGATGTATATGGCGGCATCTGTGATAAAACTTGACTGCTCTGATAATAGGCACTCTGTGCATCGTGCAATTACCAATCTTTTCAGCTCTGGCGCATGTACACCGACATTGCGATAATCGATGTGCAATGTGATTGCCACTTCTTCCAACCTGAGACCATGAGCAAGCCAACTTCCCATCCCACACTGCGCTCCACTCAATGTGATATTGTTCAAAAACTCCAGTTCAACGGTATGAACTGTTGGGGCTAATAAGCATTTCAGATATATTCCGAAAGGAGGAGCAGGTGAGAACCCTACCCTTCCTCATTTGCACTTCAAAGATATCCATGGCGGAGGGGTCAACCATTCAGTCTCTGAAGGCCACTTGCTCTTGGTAGGTCCACATATCACGTTGCGTCGTAGACACTGCTTCATCCAACGTCTTGAATGCCCGTTTTGCCATATCCGCTGCTACCCTTGCGGTTGTCAGTTTCCGTATCAGACTATCAACTAAAGGCGAACAGTCAGGAAGGTTAGCACATGAATAGAAGCTCATACCCATGCGAATCATCTTCATGAAGTTGCAATCGCTGATCTGAAAATCCAACAGCTCCTGGCGATGTGGGGAACTCATGCCCTGGGCCGAAGTGGATGCAATGTTGAGTAGCGACCACAAGGTCTCGATGATTTCTCCATCTACCCACCCAGCACCTTGCATGAATAAGGGTGCATATTGGGCATAGCATTCCTGTTTGTGACCATGCACATGCCACATTCCGATTCCTGGCATAATCTGCATTGAATCTGGGATGTCAATGAATGCGCTATTTCGGACCCGTGTGTGTAAATTTTTCATGTATGAGCAGTTGATGTCATAGAAGCAGAGGACACGGTTGATTCCTGTCATGTTGTACTGCAATGCATTTGCCAATGAGTAATCCATGTTTAATTGCCTGAACTGCCATGAGCTGGAGGCACATCATTGATGTGATATCCGACCTTTCCCCTTTTTGGAAGTCAACCACAGAATGCAGGTAAAAACACCCATGCCAGGCACATGCCATCGCACCAATTCCAGTCGAGTGAAGTCTGCCCCGTTGGGCATTGCCTGATTAATAGCCTTATGATTGTTGCATGCCGATTTCTAGTTAACACATGAGTAATTGAATGGAGGAAGCAGTCCAACAAATGTACCTCTGTGATGTGGGGTGTGGCCTTCAGGTATGTCTGATAATCTGGATCTGTGACCATGAATCCATGGCCATCCATCAACCACACCTGATCTGCAGGATGCCTGTCGTGCATATGTTCGGCTTTGAAATTTCCATCCATCACTAGCATGCGGGTATATTTCCAGCTTCGAAAGGTTAATGATGGGGGATGAGCTGAATCCCAACACTTACTGATCCAGATCTTCCGCCGGGTCGACATTGATCCCAGGCTGTGGACATGCCGCACAAAATAACCCCAACTCCCCTTTTTTAGGAGCCTGCTCGCATCGCAGGAAGCCATTCCATTTCAACAGTTTCAGGAGTCGCCATTGCCTTGCAACTCGAAGCAACTCCCGGTATCTGTCCTGGTCATATTACTTGCCTTAGATCCCCTGCAATCGACCATCATGGTCCGACGACTTACTGGAACTAGGTGAGGAAAGACACCAGAAGTCACCCGTCGCAGTTTTGAGTAATAGTTCATCCCGGATGTCCCACATTCCAGGTTGTCTCTCACAAAATCGTCCAAGACTGCAAATGTAAATGCAGTACTCGGTTTTCGAATGTAGCAGGAAACAGCTTGGCTCGCAGCAATTGTAGCCAGAAGCTTTCTGCAGCTTCACACTGGCACCAACATACTGGAATGAAATGCACCCCGGTCACATTGATGACAGTGAGATATTTCGACCCGACGGGCCGATGCATGTGGGGCGGAACATCATCAACATCTTCCCACTCAGGGGCATTCATTTTGACTGGCCCTCCAGTGCCATTCACATTGGATGGATCTGAAAGGCAAGCTGCTCCAATGTGCCCGAGCTGCAGCTGAGCGCCAGTCTGAGTCCGCTCTGTAAATGCAATGTGAAGTAATGAGGGCATCTCTCACCATATGGAGTGCCAATTCCTCAAAGAACTCCCCATTCCAGTGCTGCACTCTGTGAAAAAGCAAGCGTTGGTGAGTCATTCTACAACATTCCCTGCAAAACATGGGCTGGTGCAAGCAATCTGTACATCTGTACAACCCATCTGTTCCACAACTTATGCAGTTCTGTGGGTCAGGAGGTGCTTCCAGCTCCAACAGGACCCTCATGAACTCCTCTTTGTGTGGAAGCCATTCATGGATGTAATCATTCTGTGTCTGACACAGAAATGAGCTTGGGTTGTTACATGAAGGATCCCTTGGTACCTTTTTTCCAGGTAACTGTAATGGCTCTACAGGAGGAGCATTATCATCATATTCCATGTCGAGTGCATCTTCATCAGTGTGCATGTGCTGTTTGGAAGGCGAGTGGGAGTGCTTGGACGGTGAAGAGCGGGGTGAATGGACAGCAGAGGTGGCATCGGGTTGTGCAATCATGACCTCAACCAATCTCGATCTTGCTCCGACTGCTGGTTGTCTGAGTTTTAACTTCTAGTTGCTTGACCGATGGCCAGCCGTATGCCCGCTCATTCTCATGCACTTTCCTGCGCTGCATTTGGCCATGGCTATGCATTGATGGTAAGTATGATGAGTCAGATGTGGGTAGGAATCATCTTAGGATATCTGGATAGAGCTTGACGGTCATTTCACGATCAATGATCCCAGCATGATAGATCGAAGATTCGGTATCAATGCGAAACTGATGTGGCCGACTTAACCCATCCTGCACTAACCTTTTAGGCTCGAGTAGTCAACGGAATGAGTTTGATTGGCTCACCTCACCCATTGACGGAATAAGGGCCACTGAAACCCCAACAATGAATGTGGAAAGATGGGGCAAAGTCAATTAGCAAGGCAGGAGATGCAATCTGGAGTCAATTTGAACGATGTCATGGATACCATAATGCCTTCCTTCAGGCCAATAAATACTTATTGTAGTAGGGCCCATAGATACCCTCCCTTCCATTCCAGAAGTCCTCATGGATTCGCGTATGACGCAGACGATGGCTATGATGATTGGGTCCTGACAGACATAGAAGATGGGAGTAACATCATCAGACAAGGCACTGAGCAGTCAGTAACTGGGGATGGGGACCAGGAGAACTTTGACATCAACAAATTGGAGGTGCTGGTTCGCAGACGGAAGGATTGGAAAGAGTCCAGAAAGACAAAAAAACCGATGATCTTGCAGTCAATATTGGGGGAGCTGCACGAATTAGACAAGAACACAGAGTTGTCAACATGCAGAAATGCAGCTGAAGGCTGGGGTATGGGGTTGCAGCTCTGAATGGGTCTTCGAAGACTAATGAATCGCTTGTAGCTCGTCACAGCTTGGTTGAAGAAGCCATTGCGTGCCCGGAAGCCCAAATTACGCTCTGGTCCGGATACAGATATTCCGTGCAGTTGGTGGTTCGGGAATTGTGTATCATGACCTTGTGCAGAGAAAACTCGCCAGCATGAGGGAGGACACTGGGAATGAAGAAAGCACCAAGCAAATTGGTGTCTATCCGAGCAGGCACTCACTGCATTCATGCAGGAGGACCTCTCCGAAGAGCAGTTGGCAGCAGCAGAGGCCATAGCTGACAAATGGAATGGGATGGAAGGGACCCACCCCCGAATAAATAGCCAGGTGAGTTCCCAGATGCACAGTTTGTCACAGTGCTTTGTGACAGAATGCGGGTCCTTAGAAATGCAGCAAGATACGGGTACAAGTATTGCTGCAATTTTGCAGAAGAGATGTGGAGGTATTGCGGCATGCGGGTCGTATGTTTTGCCGGGTGAAAAATGTGGAAGGTACTGTGGAGGCATGCATGTGGGTTCTGATTTTTATCAAGCATCATTGTGCACTGCTGATCCCTTCCTAGCATGGCACTTCAACTGAGATTATTGTGGACGGAACCTTGTTATGAGGTTCGGAACCTAGAGGGGGACCATGGCGGGATTACCTTGGCGAAGCATTTGAGGAGTCTGGAATTTCAGACGAAGACGAAGATGGCCAAGGTGACAGATGGCCGGGCAAGAAGGCCGCAAGGACTGTGAAAGTCGATGCTGTCCTCTTTGGTGACAAACGAAGACGGCACAGTATCGATTGGTGAAATCGCAGGTCTGTCGCGCGATTACTGCAGAAAATGGTGCGTGGGTTCATGACTGCCCACTACAGTGAGTGTCAGATCCGTAGATGTGGGTTGCGCTGATCAGCGGTCTGAAGGACGAGCTTGCAGAAAGGCAACGTCGACTGTGCAGTTCAAACAGCTCGGAACGCATCAAAAAGCAATTGATGCGACCCGACATCTCCCACCAAATTTCTCCTTTACGTTGACCCCAGTCATATGTCAGTTCGCAGCAGCTACTGCACTTTTGAGCTTCTGGTGTCAACGACAGGACAAGAACACAGACGATGTATTTCACTTTGAAAAGTGGCTGGATCGAGGTGGAAAGTTACAGCCACCAGCATGTGGACAGCGGCATTCCCATTCAGATTGTAAGAGACCGGCGATCCAGGTCCTGCCACACCCTGCAACTGCTCCCGCCCAATCCAAAGCCCCAGCTGGGAGGACTCCAAAGCTCAGATCGGCGGGGACAATGGAAAGGGCAGTGCGAACACAGTGCAGCCAAATGTCCAAGGCAAGTGACATGGATGACTTTGAACGGGCATCTCCAGTCGTCTTCGAAGGTGCAGATATGCCCAGTCCAAGCCATGATCAGCATGGCCGCGTCAGTAATGGAGGAAAGTCATCCACCTGAAACATCTCCACTGAAGGAAGATAGCTGCAGACGTTGAAACTGACCATGATGATGACCCGCTGGATGATGGGTGGCCACAGGCCAACCAGCGTCACGAAGCGACTCCCTTCCCGTGCAAGACAACTGCACCGATTCGGCCCCGATGATGCGCATCAGAAAGGACACCCGCCAGGTCCGCAATAAAACTCCATTCCCGGGGAGGGCAATGAAGGAAACCAAACACATCGTATGTTGAAGAAGAAGCGTCCAATTCCGATGAAGTCGATCGATCGGAAGGTCTAGGTGCAGCAGACAAATTACCAACACTTGCCAAATGGAGGGCCAGGTCTGTTTCCATCGCATGGACAGGCTATCATATTTATCATTTATTAGCTGAGTTGATTGAGTTCACCGCAAAGATTAAGGATGGTTCTGGAGCACCAGGGTGATGATCATTTGCGAAGTCTTCCAATCACCCAGGATGCACCTCCAAATCCAGTTGGGACGTGGAAACAAGCGACCAGAGGTAATGCTGAAGCCTTCCTTGAAGCAAGGAGGCCAAGCATGGATCAACCCTGGACGCGCTAACAGGATGTAGCCCAACCTCATTCTGCAACTGCCAGTAAGGGCCATCAAATTCCTTTACGAAATGGCAAGGGTACGGATTCCAAATCAGGACAGAGGCAATTGGCAGTGAGCAGTGGAGATGGAATGATGGAGGGCATCTGGAAATCCCCTTGGGTCCGTCAGGCCCCTGCCCGGCCGGATGCAGATGTCCTTCACCCCCATCCAAGCGATCACGGAAGCATACATTGGCAGATCCAGGGGTTTTCTCCAGGAAAGAGGGCAAGGATGCAATGATCTCGGATGGAGTTTGGATCTGCATGTACATATACTATTATAGAGGCGATGAAATCATTGATTTCAGTTCAGGTTGCAAAGGTCATGTCAGGGTGCATGCCCCCACCCCGGTTTACGCAGGGCCCCAATCGTTCATGTTGACTCACACATGCATTGTGGGCACCCATGCCATTGCTATGTAGTTGTTGGTATTTCTACTGGATTACATGCCAGGCAGCCAGCATTTATCTTTCATACTGGGCATGGAAACAGGACATTCTCAACTCCCGCCTTGTGGCAGATGTTCCCACGGTTGGGTGTGGAACATTGATATTCGGAGCAGCAATGGCTTCTGACAAGTGAAATTGTTTAGCATCCATCCACTATGGCCGAAAACATTCCCCACGGAGTACGCTTCAATCCTGGAGGTTTGTTCATTCAATTTCATACCACAATTCCATAATCATTCGTAGTTTCGTATTCGGCAAATCGAAGCCAGGGGGGAGGACCCTCTGCAATCCGCAGGCCCCTCAAGGAGGGGTCAAAAGGCAGGAAACCATCTGACAGTTGATGAGCCACGGTCGACATAGCCAGATGCTGGAGCACCTTCCACCTCAACCATGGCTTTCTGAGGTTTCCGCCATCAATGGTTGATCCATTTCCACCCCACCCCGCCACCTCCTGAGGATGACATTCTGCCCCCCCCCCACCGCCTCCTGAGGATGACATTCCACCCCCCCCACCGCCTCCTGAGGATGACATTCCACCACCCCCGCCACATCCTAATGATCTTGAGGTCGCAGCCGAGGAGGTGCCACCGCCACAACCTAGCGAAGCCAGTGACGGATAGCGAGGAGCAAACCCCCCCGCCACAGTCTGATGAAGATGAGACTGACAATGCCCTCATCCCACCTCCACCCCCCTCCTTGCAAGGATCCGACTCCCACCATTCAGTCACATCACCGGATGGAATGATACCCATACGTCAAGTTGATTTTGTACATGTTTGGATTGCCGTCTGACGAATACAGCGATGGACACTGACATACTTTGGAACTACCCGTTGCAACCCCCATCCGACGGTAAGTGTTCATTGGCCCATTCAACCCCATCGGTAATTTTCATTGATAGTATAGACACCCAATTCCTGGCTGAAGACATCAGCAATCCCCAGGTGCCAATTCTTGAAGATCAGCCGGATGTTTTATTCCATGCAGAACGGCACCGACTGCAACAGAAATTTACGCCTATGTTCCGCCTGGATGGGTGAGTTTCATTTCATAGCATGCAATTAATCCAGCTGCTCGACACAGTACAGGCCACGACCTGTCCGATGAGGAGAAGCGGGAAATGGAGGTGCATGGTTTCGTGCGTCCAGGAGCTGATCATGCCAGTAAGCACCCCAGACAATGTTCCTATCCTCACTTGACTCCCATGCAGTATATTGGGCCGTTCATCAGCTTAGGCTCACCCGTTCCCGTCCGGTATCATTTCCCTTTCCATCCAAATGACCAGTTTGATCCAGCAGTCCGGATGCAATGGCACGGACGGCAACAGATTTCGCCTATGTGGTACTACGACGGATGGACCTTCGGGAGGAAGCAGAGAGATCCCTCCGTCAAATCGCTGATTTGGACACCTTCTATGACCCATTCGCTGCGATAGGCCTTCAGCGGTTTGCAGCACAACCTCGATACCTGGCCCGGCAGTCAGTCATGGACATGATCTTCATGTACATGAGCTGCCGCATCGATACTGTTCGGCACCTAGTACAACTGCCGACCGTGGCCACATGGCCAGCACACTGGTATCGCAATCTCTGCATTGATATGGTGAGTGTTCTGTGCTAGAGAGATTGCAAGGCATTGACTCACTATTATTCAGAGTACCCTGGACTGTCTCATCCCGATAGCAGTCACGCAAAATTGTTATCGGCTCCTGTTTCCCACGTCGTACATGCTGCAACATATGGGGGGATGGACAGAAGAAACCTTCCACAATGCCCTGTCTCGTGTTCCAGAGGCGCAGATGTCCGATACCTGCTCACACGTTATGGAATTACTGCCACAGTGGACTCCACACCTGCAGGAAGATGGTGGGTTTGTGCTTCCGTGGTGGTTGATGGCTGCATCGAACTATGCAAGCAACTCGCGCGTTTTGTGCTCCGATGAGGTGCAGACCATTGCGCAAAGGTATTTCAGGGTACAAGCTCCAAATTTCAACTGTCATAGGCAGGGCATACTGACAATATACTTAGGACCTTTGGCCATCGGACAAGTCCCCCATCAAGGATTGCCTCCATGGGACATTGGAATCGTGGTGGAGAGTTACATGAACATTGCATGCAGAGTAGAGGCGCTTCTCCCTGACCTTAATGCAGAAGTAGAAGAATTATTTGAGCAGTTGACATGCATGGCCCAGATGTTGGGATTGTACACCGATGGGGCTAGATGCAATTGTGTACTTGTGTAGAGTAGATATAATCATCTCCCACTGCACCTGGCATGACAGAGATCGATATGCAAAGAACCATGATTTCGGCACAATGATGACCCCGAACATTGAGAATGATCTTTCGATATGCCTCAATAAATTAATATGCCCATGTCTTTATGTCTGCACTGCCCGCAAATCCCTTGCTATGTCCGATATGTGTGGCCTCTCACATAGTGGGACTTGAACATATCGATGGACATTCTCTCGCATGTAATATGCCAGGCATGCCCGATCACCATCTATGCCGTCGACTTGGTGAATCAATGCCGAACCTGCAAGTGCAATTACAGTGCCCGGATTGTACTGCAGCCATATTCCGAGCTCCGGGACCAAGAAGTGGAGCCACGGATAGTTGCCGACAGTAAGCAGGGTGTCTAGCCATACCTTCCAGCCATTCGTATCTTTATGTGCGGGTGAAGCGCGATTCACCATTACTGACATAGAACTGTAGACCGAGTTCCACATTGGCAAGATGGCCTCCATATCTTCATCCTGCTGTTCGGCAGCCTTTGATCTGAGTCATCTTATTGCCTCCCGTCCGTGCAGGTACATTTTCGGGTGCATGATATGCAGTGCTCCCGATAGGACGGCTTGTAGCCCAGCCGTGCACTGCAGCCATTCACGTACCTCCTTCGGTTGCGATTTTGACTTTAAGAGTCGCGATACTTCGGGATGATGCACATCATTGCTCGGCTTGAAACTGCATTTCAGCCTGACCCATGTGCCAATAGTGTCTTCCATACCCCATGCCCTTGTTGAAACCATGCAGGTGAGAGGTCTATCGCGCCTTTAAGATTTGCATCGTTGTGAAAGTTCTTCCCATCGTTCCGCCATCCTCCCATTCCATGTGACTTCAGGCTCCGTTGAAGTGGAATGCTGAGCAGTCCAAGAGAATTCCAAACTTCTGACTGCTCCCCATGTTAGCGTTGCAAGCAATCCAAAATTCAGAAGGTCAACCTGATAGGCTTGGCTGATGGCGTTTGGAAGATACCATAGCAGGATGCTGCCCTCCTTGTCGATCACCACTGTAGGACGTGTAATTTCCATATCGTTTGAATGGGCCAGGTTGGTCTGAACACCCTGCTTTATGTTGCGGGTCACTTGTTGATGCTTTTAATCACTTTTCATTTGGCGGATCTTGTGTACTCACCGCATTCTCGATATGCTTGTATGATGACGGCCAGAATGTGATCTGCCTCACAAGCTATTTGCATTGGAATGGATATTGCTGGCAGGGCACGCGGGCCGTCCACTATTTCTTCGTGCAGCCTTGCCATCATGTACTGGCAGACGGCATCTGTTAGATGCATTTGCCAATCATTGGAGGTGTTGGCAGGATGTTGCACAGCAGCCATTCGATTTCGGTCAAGAGGTAGATGGCCCGATGGAAATCCTGAAATGCAAGAGTACCAACGCCGCATGTGCAATATTTTCGACTTACGACATGAGTTGGCACCTGATATGTGGTCAACTGCCTGGAAAGGCAATCGAAGCTATCAACAGTGCATTGATATTGCACCTTCAATTCCAGCTTGAAAATCAGATCGGATATGATTTCCAGAGGCCACACTCAATACTGCAACAATTTGGTGATGACATGGGCTGGATACATTTCCTCTACTGGTTGTTCACATACTTTGCTATCATCTACGATAGCGACAGTGGACACCTCCACGGGTTGCGACGACAGGCGCCATATCGATAATGAGCATGTCTTCCATCTTGGTTTAGCCTCGCCCAACCTTCTTGGAGATGCCTGTCAGCAGAGTGGGGAGGAATCTGCCACATATGCGACACAGTCGGCCATTGGGTTTGACTTGTGGACCACCCATGGACTGGCCCATTGCTTGCTTTTGATTGGATCGGATATATCCCAGAGGCCCTGCCCATTGGTTGCGACTGGTTCAATCTTCCTTCTATTTGCCCGTTCGTGGTTTGTGATGTCGTCCAATATCTACCCGACGGGCCCACCCATAACATTTCACGTGCACAACATTACTTGTACAGGCTCTTCCGTGGGTTGTCACCTCATCTGAGATATATTTGCCAGGCCTGTTCGCATTATCCGATCGAAATCATATCCGTTCAATGGGCCCGTCCCTGATTTCGAACTCCATCTGCTATAGACACAATTGGCCCTCCCATACCATTAGTTGGATAGAATTCACCATGGATGGGCCCATCCATAGGTTTCGACCCCATCCAAGATACAACTGTCATGCCTTCCTATATGATTTTTCGGATGGAACATCCCATGCACAGGCCCGTTCTTGTCGCACAAATTATCCAATATGTACCCGATGGGCCTCCCCATAAGATTTGTTGGACGGGTCCTCCCATGCATGGGCCCATCCATCGGTTGAGACCTTATCCATTATATACATGGCAGGCCTGCCATATGTTAGTGCTCATGCTGCACCCCTTCTATGGCCCATCCTCGTGTTACCACATCATCCGCTATATACCCAACGGGCCTGCCCATAAGATTTGTTGTATGGATCATCTCCTTTCTCAGCACATCAATGGGTTGAGACCTCATCCGCTATATAGATGGCGGGCCTGCCATATGTCAGTGTACATGCCGCCCTCTTTTATGGGCCCATCCGTGTGTTACCACATCTTCCGCTATATACCTGACGGGCCTGCCCATAACATTCATCGCATGCCTCATCTCATTGTCGGGCCCGTCCATGGGATGAGACCCAATCTGTTATATACATGGCAGGCCTGCCATATGTTAGTGTACATGCCGCACCCCTTTTATGGGCCTGTCTGTGTGTTACCACATCATCCGCTATATACCCGACGGGCCTGCCCATATCATTCATTGCATGGATCATCTCATTGCCGGGCCCATCCATTGGTTGAGACCTCATCCTTTATATACATGGCGGGCCTGCCATATGTTAGTGTACATGCCGCACCCCATTTATGGGCCCATCCGTGTTTTACCACATCATCCGCTATATATGTGACGGGCCTGCCCATATCATTCGTCACATGGATCATCTCATTGCCAGGCCTGTCCATGGGTTGAGACCTCATCAGATATATACATCGCAGGCCTGCCATATGTTAGTGTACATGCCACACCCCTTTTACGGGCCCATCCGCATGTTATGACATCATCCGCAATATACCCAACGGGCCTGTCCATATGTTCCCATGGATGTTTCATCCATTCCCTGGGCCCCCCATGGGATGAGACCTCATCCGTTATATACGTGGCAGGCCTGACATTTGTTGGTGTACATGCCACCCCCTTTTACGGGCCTGTCCTCATGTTACCACATCATCCGCTATATACCCGACGGGCCTGCCCATATGTTCCCATGGATGTTTCATCCATTCCCCGGGCCCCCCCATGGGTTGCGACCCCATCCGTGATATACATGGCGGGCCTGCGCATAAGATCCGGGCCCTACCCATATCTTCTGATAGCTATCGCACCCCTCCCACTGACCTGCCCTGGGGTGTAACATCATCTGATATTTTCCCGACAGGCCTGCCCATAAGATTAGACAGGTAGAACACCCTTGGATGGGCCCATCAATTGGATGTCGCATCATCCGCCATATTAGCAATGGGCCTGCCCATATTTTCCAACCGGTTCCTTATCCCTTCGATGGGCCCGACTATCAGTTTTGATGGGTGCAGCATGCTTCAGACGGGCCTGTCCACAGGCTGCGGCGCACCCACTGTATGCATGATGGGCCTGACAATAAGTTGCAATGGATTGACTCTTGTAATATACTTGTCACGGGCCTGCTCATTTCCTGCTGTCACTCTGGGCTTCCAGGCCTCTTCATATGTTATGACTTAATTAATTTGATGGGCCCACATCAGGCTCTACATGAGTAATGGTAATTTGGCGTGCAGGCTACCCATATGTTGTGACTAAGCTGACTACATGGGGTCATAGGAATGTGGTCTGTGAGAGTAGATACAGTAAATACAGGATGGAAAAGTGAGTGGGAAGTGTTGAAAGATCTGTAGGCTACCTCAGTAGTGAACAAACTACTGATGTATTAGATGTACCTGTAGGCTACTACAGGATGTCAGTATAGTAGAATACTTGTAATATAAACAGACTTACCCTCAGTAGTGAACAAACTACTGAGGGAATACTAGTAGAAAATACTACAAGTAAGTGCGCTATTTCAGCTTATGTAAGCAGCCAAAACATCGCACAGTGGTCAAGTACCACAGGGGCACTTTATGTTCCAACAGGAAGGGAAACGAGCAGTGGATGGTAGCAGATGCTGTTGCAAAGGGTATTGCAATGCGCGTTGCCAGCATATTACAACTCCACACTCCCACTTGCAATCTTATCATGAACTGATTATCACCATGTAAAAATCTGATGTCATTGCAATGGACTGAATAATTTTCCGACATAGATAAGAGCTGAAAAGGGATGCAGAGCGATGGAGAGGAATTCATCAGGACAAACAGTGAGAGGGCCATTCGTTTCGCGGGGTCTTCTGGCACAGGTACATACCACTGCAGTTTTTACCTGTGATCGTGACTAGCTACACTTGCGCCAATGGATCACTTCTAACACTAACCTTGAGCTTGCCAAGAACCCCCAATTCGGGTCTATCATCATTCGGCCGGACCCTAACAACGGCATAGCCCATGATAGCCACGTATGCTGTGTGACTTTGACATCGTTCCTTCATCAACCACGATGAACTCGCCCATCTGGAAAATGGTTTTCGTGGCTCTCGTCGGGTCCATCCTTGACTACTCATTAAGCCCGCCTCAGCCACCACCCGCGCCAAAGGAGCTTCTCAAACCCCCAGAGTCATTTACTACCAGGTTTCCGAGGACATCAGCTTCGTCCGGTCAGGTGAGTTTCATCGCAAAACCTATCTACATCGTATCTTGCGCCCCTCCCGCTCAGCAGCTTGTTTCTAATAGGTGGTGATAGCGGCATGGACACTGGCGGAAATTGCCGTGTCATTCGCAGCTACCGACATTTGCCCTCCCAATCTGTCCAAGCGTATTATCAGTCTACTTGTCTACAGCCAACAGCCAGCTGACGCCGTCGCACGCGCCAGTACTCTGACACCAA
>JANFAH010000197.1:0-29459 GCA_024663395.1 Pisolithus tinctorius
TGATGTTGGTGCACAGTGGGTGAGTGATTTGATGGCATGTTTAGCTGGATGTCTGCTCAATGGCTCACTTGCACTCTTGATGTTGTGGCATACAGTGTGAGTGATTTGATGGCATGTTTAGCTGGATGTCTGCTCAATGGCCTCACTTGCACTCTTGATGTTGGTGGCATCACAGTGGGTGAGTGATTTGATGGCTGTTTAGCTGGATGTCTGCTCAATGGCCTCACTTGCACTCTTGATGTTGGTGGCATCAAGGAGGTGAGTGATTTCATGGCATGTTAGCTGGATGTCTGCTCAATGGCCTCACTTGCACTCTTGATGTTGGTGGCATCACAGGATGTGAGTGATTTGATGGCATGTTTAGCTGGATGTCTGCTCAAGGCCTCACTTGCACTCTTGATGTTGGTGGCATCACAGGTGGAGTGATTTTGATGGCATGTTTAGCTGGATGTCTGCTCAATGGCCTCACTTGCTCTTGATGTTGGTGGCATGACAGTGTGAGTGATTTGATGGCATGTTTAGCTGGATGTCTGCTCAATGGCTCACTTGCACTCTTGATGTTGGTGGCATGACAGGGTGAGTGATTTGATGGCATGTTTAGCTGGATGTCTGCTCAATGGCCTCACTTGCACTCTTGATGTTGGTGGCATCACAGTGGGTGAGTGATTTGATGGCATGTTTAGCTGGATGTCTGCTCAATGGCCTCACTTGCACTCTTGATGTTGGTGGCATCACAGGGTGAGTGATTTGATGGCATGTTTGGCTGGATGTCTGCTCAATGGCCTCACTTGCACTCTTGATGTTGGTGGCATCACAGGTGAGTGATTTCATGCCATGTTAGCTGGATGTCTGCTCAATGGCCTCACTTGCACTCTTGATGTTGGTGGCATCAGCAGGTGAGTGATTTCATGCCATGTTCAGCTGGATGTCTGCTCAATGGCCTCACTTGCACTCTTGATGTTGGTGGCATCACAGTGGGTGAGTGATTTCATGCCATGTTCAGCTGGATGCTGCTCAATGGCCTCACTTGCACTCTTGATGTTGGTGGCATCACAGGGTGAGTGATTTCATGCCATGTTCAGCTGGATGTCTGCTCAATGGCCTCATTTGCACTCTTGATGTTGGTGGCATGACAGCATGTGAGTGATTTGATGGCATGTTTAGCTGGATGTCTGCTCAATGGCCTCACTTGCACTCTTGATGTTGGTGGCATCACAGGATGTGAGTGATTTGACGGCATGTTTAGCTGGATGTCTGCTCAATGGCCTCACTTGCACTCTGATGTTGGTGGCATCACAGGAGGTGAGTGATTTGATGGCATGTTTAGCTGGATGTCTGCTCAATGGCCTCACTTGCACTCTTGATGTTGGTGGCATGACAGCATGTGAGTGATTTGATGGCATGTTTAGCTGGATGTCTGCTCAGTGCAATACACACACTGTTCATGATGATGGTATGGCAGAATGTATGTGAATTTAATCCAATGTTAGATCTTTCCTGATTCCTGGACCTCTATACTTTGGGTTCCACTTGACTTGTAGCTTGTAAGTGTTTCTACTCTGTTACCCCTGATATTTGCTACATTTATGAACTCCCTAAACCACCATTTATGGCAGAATGTGAGTGGTTGCATGCTTTTTCATGCATATACTGATCATGATTGTGTGGTGGTGCCCTTGGTGTGACCTCTTCCATGGCAGGAGGTGTGTAACCTATAGCAGCCACAACTGGCTACATTTCTCATCCATGTATACTTTGACCATATTTGTCACACATCTGCCATTTAAACTCTTAGCTTGTAAGCATTGGCCTAATACCCCTTTTTGTCTAAGGCAAACATACAGAGTACCAGTCAAAATTTGAAGTCAATACTGCTGTTCAAATGCCAGCTCTGCCCAAAGATGTCACTTTGTTGGGGAGGTTCCCAAGTCTCCAGTCAATGGCTGAACATGCCATTGGTAGTGTTTCCCATTCCCTACAGAAGATATACTCACTGCTCTAGGATGCTTGCTTGTTGCTGAGTATTCTTACTTTTTAATGCAGCAAGGGCAACATCTTTGGCAGGAGGTTTTGTCATTGAGTGTGGAGGAATACAACAGGTCCAAAATACAAGCTGCCATTTCAAATGCTGTCAAGGCAGCTTTTCATGATGTAAAGGTGATATGGATGGTTTATGTGATGCTATTATCAAGATCATCACTGAGTATCGCATGTGTAAGTGGACATTTTCACTATTTATGGAGTTACCATTCTGAGATGTTTTCAGCAAACATGCTGTTGAAGGCCAATAAAGTTTGAATATGGTCAAAACATTCAGAGTAGCATGTCTAGGTATGGGACTATTTCTTGTCATCAATTTGTAAGGCATGCTCAACATTCAATTTGCACTGCAATATACCTGGCATCAGTGTGAGGTTGGAGCTTGTCACACATAAATTCATTTCTCTACTGTTTCTTACTGGATATGAATGATTGAAGTTTGAAACATTGTGTTTACTTGTATACATTGATGTGATGTAAAAATATGGAATCCAACCAGAGAATGTGTCTGAACCAATGGTAAATACTCCTACATGTAAATACCATGGCCATGGTGGTGCTTATGTACAGGTTTCATAAGGTGTACCTTTGTATTTGTTCCAGTCATGCTCATTGCTTGCAACAATGCTTCCACCATCAAGTCAGTGCACTCAACCCAATGGCTTTAACCCTGCTGCAAGATATTCATGTCATAGTGTTATCACTTTTGAGGTTGTCATGTGTTCAGAGACTGATCATTTGCACCAGTCCAATCCCTAGGTGAGTCTGGACCAGGGATGGCAACCCTGGTGACCATCACTGCTTGGTAGCTGAGACCCAGCTCTCCCCATTTCTGTTTCAAAGTCAGCTGTCATGACGAGAGTGTAATAAATGGCCTTTGGATCTAAGGATGAGCACAATTATTCCCTGGTGCAAAATTGTGTTGTTCACATGATGTGACTGATCCAGATGTAAGTCTGTCCAAATATGGGTACAAAAAACAGTTAGGTCGACGAAGATGGACTTATTGATCTGGTGTTGTCCACCATCATCAGTGCCAATGCCTCCTCGAGATGATTGGGATGCATAAACAGCAAAGGGCCACTTGGAAACATCGCTTCCAAGTAGCTTCACACAAGAGCACGTAAGCTGGGAAAGTCGAGCTGTGAGGGGAGGTCACACGAAGGATCGAAGTGACATAATTGGAGACTTCAATGACAGAGGACTGTGAGGAGGAAGGGGGAGGAGTTCAATTGTCAATATACACCTGATATTGAGCCATGGTTGTGCAATGTAGACACTGAAAAATGCTCATGTATCATGGTATGGATGTTCCAGTAATGACATGAATTCTTCAACCTGTATGCCATGTCCAGGTGGGACTGTCACCTATGATATTCATGAGTTATCCAATGCATCTGACTCCCCTTCATCTGTACCTGGGCCTTTGAGCACATGCCCAAGTATGTCGAGTGTCAAGTGAGCAGGCTTGAATGTAGTTTGAATAGAACTTGTGTCTTCCTCCAGGTTATGATTGCTGAGTGTCCAATGGATAGTGATGATGACAGACCCATCGCCAAACCAGTATGTTGTGTGCTCATCACCTCAGATTGCTATTCCATTAGAAAATCACACATCCCTTGATGTCCAAGATGGTCAGATAATGAGGCAAACCAACAAAGCCAGATCAGTTTATGATTATGCAAGAAAGTCCACACTAATGCCAGCCATGTGATCAGTACAGTACTTTACTGAGTCTCTGCAGGGAATTCAACAGTTACATCCCCCTGCTTGACCACTTTCTCATACTGTGCCATCTTGATCGATGGTCTGGTTGTCTCTACAATCCCATGCACTTTATTGATTGTGCAATGCAACTGCCCATTTGTGATGAACTGTGAGAGTTCCCTATGCCAGTCCCTTGAGTACATCCTACCAAAAAGAAAAATCAACCCACCTGTTGATGTAGTCAACACTCATGCCAAAAGCGCCACTGAGACTCTCTAGCATCATGCTCTGATATGATTCCAATAGTTGTGCATAGGTGAGGATATGCATTCACACACATAGTATTGAGTGTGGGGAGAGGGAGACAAAAGTCAGGAAGGGAGTAAATACATTTGTTCAAGTGTGGCTGCATCATAGTGGACAGGGTAATAATTCTATGAAAAGAAAAAGTTGATGTCAGTTTGTGTGGGTTCATTGATAAGGATTGTGGTGAGAGCATACCTAATGCTACAAAAAATTTTGCATAGTGGCAGTCATAGAGATTCTGCAGAAGATCTTCCAGGACAGGCAGTTCTGGAAGAACCGAGATGACTTCAGGAGAGGCAATGAGCTGGGTGGAAGCAGTGATGATGAGTGACATGAACTATAAACCATGCCACAAAGTGGACAGATCACCCACCTTTTTCTTCAAGTCTACTCTTGGGAGGGTAAGCATACTGCTGATGATGGTGAGTGCAATGAAGTCATCATAGGAGATGAGTTCTGTAGCAGTGAATGTGGACAGAGCATCGAGCAACAGCTTGCCCCCAATTTAAACTGCTGAATGGAAACTATGTGTAAGCCATGATACACTTTGAGATGATTCCATCTGTCCCAATCACCCCCTTCCTTGATGAGTCTGTCCAAATCACATGAGTGAGAAAGAAATGTTTAGCATCCATGGACCCACTTTTCTGCCCCAGCAAGGTTCTCAGTGATGAGGATATTATCTCCAAAGAAGAAACCTATTTGGATGAGAGTTAGAGTAATGTCTATCCTTGACCCAAGGCCTGGTGTTTTCTCCAAGGCAAGTTGTTGGGCTGTGACAGCCACATCCTACACACATTCCCCATAAGCTCAGGATTGCAAACCAGGATCGCTTGGGATATACCTTGTCACCTATCCAAGTGAGATGGTTTGCCCTCACCTTCAAGGCATCTGATATTCAGATTCCCCTCTGTCTTCTGGGCTTCAGCCAGACATTCATCCAATTTCTTGAGTTGCTCTTCATTTGTCTTTCCATGGATTCAAGGAGAGCTGGGTCAACATCTATCCACTTGAAGAGGTGAGCACCCAATAATAGGGGCCATATCTGTACCAGTGTGAGCCTGTGTTTGATTGTTAAGAGTCTATGCACTGTCAGCCTTGATCCCTTCCAAAAATGATTTCCATGTGACATCATGTAGATGGCCAACAGAAGGGTTTATAAGTGTAAACAGGTGTTGTGGGAGGCTGAGATTCAGTATGGGGAGGACAGTGTCATCAGTCATGGCTAGGTTGCTTGAAAGCAGGAGGAACATGTCAGTGCCCAGCATTGGTAGCCCCATGATGGACCTGTCACCACCACCACCACCACCACAATGACCACTGACCAAGCACTGCTGGATGAAGCCAAGAATGCCCACCCACCATGGGCAGAGGAGATTTACAAGCAAATTCTCATCTCATCAGGTTTGTCATGTGTTCAATGCCATTCAACATCAGCAAACATGTCCGAGTCTACCAAGGCTGAGTTAGGCCTTACTAGGCTTACTCAGCATAGTAGATGTTGCTAGGTTAGCAGGACCTAGTTAGCAACCTCTCATGCTACCAGTCTAGCAGAATCCTATGGGGCTAGCAGGATCTGCCTGGCCCTGCTTGGTCTCACATGACCTCTCTGGCCTTACTAGGCCTTGCATGACCTACTTAGTCATGTTAAGCCTACTGCACCTTGCTAGGCCTTGTATTGCTCAACCAGCCTTACTAGGCATTTCAATGGGCCACATCTTGCTAGGGCTTACTAGATCCTTGGTTTCATACAAATAGATGACCAATCACAATTATATTAGTAAAACTGCACTGACAAGATACAACTCTAGTGTGCCAGACAAATACAGGACCATGCAAGAAGCATACCAAACAAATACAGAAGTGTGCAATTTGGTGAATGAGAGTGTGCAAAGTGAATCGGAAGGGTCCCTCCTGAATGTGAAAGCATTTAAGGTGAATACACAAGTGTCCCAGGTCAATGTACAAGCATCTAAGGCAAATGTGAAAGTGTTCAATGCACATACAAAAAGGCAGAACTGGTATGAGAAGTGAGAGCGATTAGAAACCATTTTTCTGTTTCTTAGGAGGGCATCTGACTTGGGGTTGGTTATGGGCATGCACCATGGCATTGTGTGTCTTCATGCCAGGGGAGTCCACAGTGTCTGTGAAGATATCCTCTTGTTCTGCAGGTTTCTTGTGCCATTTGTTTACTGGTGCAGCTTTCTTGTGGGCAGGTGCCAGCACCTCAGGGTCTTCATTTCTGTTAGTAAGGGAGGTGGCACATCATTTGTTTGCTGGCACAGTCTTGCAGACAGGTGGAGGTGCCTCGTCCCCCATGTCTTTGTCTTTGTCACTTGTAAGTGGGGAGACATCACACTCAGGCCAGTGCTGACCATTTGGATGGATTTCTGGTCTGTTGATGCTTGCAATGGAATTGTTAGTGTTCTCACTAACATCAGAGTCATGAGATGAAGATGATGCTGGTGTGCAGCTTTGAGATACAACACAAGTAAGCATCCTAAGGATCAATAAACATAAGAGTCTTACATTTGCATGGACACATTGGAGGTTGGTGGGTTCCTGGACACCTGCTTGGCATGTCTTGCTCGGATATGTAGGACATCATTGTCAGACTCAGGATCTGGTTGAGCCTGCTCCTTGTTCTTGGATGCTGTGCCATTGTGAAGGTGTTGCAGGAAAGCATGCCTAACAATAATTAAGTCCAGTACATGTTGAGCATGCTTATGGTGAGGACAACATACATGTTCCACCACTCAATGGTCTCATGTGTCCAGTCATCCAAATGCTTGAACATCTTGACAATCATCCATGACATTGCCTGCAGGTCAATGTCTCCAAATTCATTGGCCCATTTGGGTGCCAAACTCAGAGTAAGATATGCCTCAATTATGGTTAGCATCAGACAACTTGAGACTGGTGGGAATGACACTTGCAATTATGTGTACATATGCAATGATATGTGGTGTGACTCTCAGAAGATTCCATGCACAGTGTAGGAAAAGTCCAAGTAGCTGTATAATATGAGCTAGATGGCTTAGATAACAGCAATAAAAAATGAAGGGAACGAATTGTTCATCCCAAGGGATTCTGGACTGTCAAGACTAGAAGGTGAGACCCAGCACTTTGTAGCAGTAGTGTTTCGTGATGTGCATGATGTGTTCTGCAGAATAGTACTGGCGATGTGAGTGGTGCAAGTGGTATACGTAGTTCATGCATGGCAGTATGCAAGACATGCAGTGTAGACAAAGTGGAAAAGAAACTCATGGTGACCTTCTGAGTGCCAAAAGGTATTATTCTGTACATAAGTACAGCACTTTATAGTCCAGGCAAACCTGGAACTTAAGTAAGACAGGGTACAAGTAAAGGGAAGCTGCACAACAGTGCATACACACAAGACAGGCCAAAACAGAGGCTGAGGGTATACTACAAGTGCTAAAGGAATAGAGACCGTGATAAGAGAAAGAGTCTGAGGGAAAAGAAGTGGCCAGTGTCACACACCAAAGGTGTTTGGTGAGATGGACATGGATACAGCTGATGAATGGAGATGAAGACCATAGCTTTCATGTGAAGAAGGACAGCCAGAAATGTCAGAAGTCATCCCTTGCACAAGAACAAGTCATCAATGCCAAAGAAAAAGAAGGGAGCAAGTTAAGCACTGGTCAAAATTCTTAAGCACCCATGTATGGCATTCCGGTTTTCAACATATCTCTGCCATTTCTGCAGATACCGAAACCATTCCCACACTCGCTTGTAGTGCTCAGCCACGCGATCCTACCTTCCAAAATTGGAAAGGATTTGCGCACTCCACACGTTTCCACAGCACTCCCTCCAAAAGATGCTCATTTCACTAATTCTTCTGATATGGCTGCCTCCACATCAATCATTTTGCTTGTCCCCTTTGCTAGGGACCATGGCTACATATATCTACCAGGAGTTCCTACCAGCTTCCATCCTGAAGCATCCTGGTACATCCCATCCTCATCTGCCCCCTCTCAGCCCATCCAGCTTGGACAGCACATTCTTTTTGTCAGCATGACCTCTAGGAGGACGTTCTTTGGTCGCCTCAGGTCTGTCATTCGCTTGGCAAGGTCTTATGTGGTTGTTTCAGTCTCTCCAGTCCAAGAAGCATATGGATCCTTCCTCCCTGCTCCCTGCAATGTCTTCATACCAGTCTCGTCTGTCATTCTCCCAAAATTGCGACAGCTACAGTATAATCTACTGTTCTCTACTCTCCCTGATCGCATCCATGACGAGTATGATGCACATCTTGCCTCCTTATTGCAAGATACAGCAGAAGATGCTCCCCCTTCATCCTCTCTTCCATCAGAGCCTCATTCATGAAGTTTTATTTGCTTCACTGAGAGGATGGTTTGGGGGGGAAAGTTGTGATCCCCTATGCTCCTGTCACCCCACAGACCCCCAAAGCTTGACCCCTGTTGACATCTGACTCACCCTGTCTGCTTTTGGATGTACTGTATCGGTATCAGATTGGCGCTGCCTCTCTGTCATCCCACTTTGGCCCAAAGGAGATCTCTTTGAGATGTGACATGCACAGCCTCCCCCTAATGTGATTCCAGTGCGCTTTCCCAGTTCCTCACATTACTTGACTCATACTCTGACATTCTGACTGTCCTTGACTCACCTATTGCCAATACTTACCAATCTTTTGACTTTGCTTACTGATTCTTTGCTTTTTGGCTTACTTATCCTTACCAATGTTTACCAATGCTTTCCAAGACAATTACCCATCGCTTACATTCCTTACTTATCAGTTACCAATCACTTACCAAGTGTTTGCACCTTGTTTCCCATAGGCAATGCCCCTGTACTGTATATAAATCACTGTACTTAGATAGCTAAAAGAAGAAGACATCAGAGAGCCCCTCTTGCTCGCATTTCATCATCTCTCAGTAAATCATTCATCAGCTTCAATAGTTGAGACTTTATTAAGGGTCTAGCTATCGTCTACTTCACTTATCATCGTCTATCATCAATATACTTCGCTCCAAGCCCTTCCTGAGCTTAGTGCAGCCTAGGACATTGAATTAAGTCATCATCCACCCATCTGTAGGCTGACAGCAGTCTACCCCATCGCAATCTATCACATTCTTGCTCCCTCTTCATCAGGAGCACCCCCAACCCTCTGCACTCATCTTTGAGTGTTGTAGTTTGCAAAAACCCTCCCAAATCAAAGGTTCTACCATCTAGGTACTGCATAGGCACACCACTACTCGCTCTTTTTGTCTTTTGTGTTGGTTTTGGTTGGTTTCCACCACTGAACCTCACTTTGACTCACACCATATGGAAGTTACTGCGACTATGAGCGACAGTGGTGGCAGCAAGGATGACAACAGTAGCAACCCAAGTGACAGCAACAACAACAATGACCCTACTTAATGCAGATAAACAGCCGTATGAGGTTGGATGTGCCATCTGATGGGAACGATGTGCGATGAGCACAGATACTGAGCTTGATGGCTCAGAGGTATGTTTTGATTTCGAGATGCTTTACTTACATCTATGCTATTCTAGGGGAGGTAACTATCTACAACAAACAGCAACGATCGCAATACAAGCGACGACAATGATGATTACACTGAGTGCAGATCGATGGCCAGGCAAGATTGGATGCACCGTACTATGGAGACAAGGTGCGAGGAGTGCAGGCACCAAGCTCAACAGCTCATGGGTTCGTTTTGATTTCGAGACATTTTACTTATGACTATCCTACTCTAGGGCAAATGGACATACATGACAAAGCACGACGGAGGTCCTCATGATCGCAATTCAAGTGTCAATGATGGACTACGAATGAGCGACAGTGACAGTGAGAAGAGAACCAACAACAACTAGACTTAGCACAGATCGATGGCCAAGCAAGATCAGATGTGCCACTCAACAGAATTGGGGCATGAGGAATGCAGATGGAGAGCCCAATGGCTCACAGGTTTGTTCAGATTTTGAAACATTTTACTTACATATACACTATTCTAGGGCTGAAAGGTACCTATGACGAAGTGCAACCATGGCACGAGAACCTACAAAGGACTATGAACATAAGGCACTCAGACATACTGCAAAACAAGTGCGACAACTACAGTTCGATCTACAACAACAACTGTCAAGGATACAAGAGTGAATGCGACATGAGAGAGACATTGGGATCACATGGAGCGAGCTCAATAGCTCAACATTTCATTTTTACTTCAGGATGCTTTACTTACACCTAGGTTTATATAGGGAGAACAGTTATCTATGACAAGACGTGACCGGCATTCCAGCAATTGCTATATGAGAGACCACAGCAACCTATGAGAAGAGACAATGGAGAGTCAGTATGAAGATATGCGACATGATATGATGGTACTACTATGAATGGGGCAAGCAGTCAGGGCAAGCTGAAGGCACAAAGGTGGTTTTGTTCTTTTCATTCAGTACAGAAACTATGCCTGAGGAGATCATATACAGACGAGCGATGGTGACAATGATGATGACTACAGTGACCAATACAACGATGGCTAGACTCGGTGTGGATCGACAGCCACACAAGGCACAAATTGCCATTCGATGGAAACGAGGTGTGGAGAGTGCAGGCACCGGGCTTGATGGCTCATGGGTTTGTTTCGACTTTAGAGCGCCTTACTTACATTTATTCTACTCTAGGGATAGCAGTTGGTTGTGGCAAAGTGCTACCAACATTCCAGCGATCGCATCTCAGGATTCTAAGACAAGCTACGAACGAAGCTCACGCGGAAGTACAACAAGGGCAGCAGTAGCGACTTGAGCAACAACAGTGACTGTAATGTTCAACACAGACTGAAGGCTGCATGGTGCGAGAGTGGCCATATGATGGATACAAGGCATGGTGGAGACAAATGATGAGCCCAATAGCTCAAAGTTCCACTTTTATTTCAGGATATGCTGCTCACATCTTCATTATTCTGGGAAGCATGGATGTCTATGATGAACTGGGACTGTTATAGAGGAGCCTTCGATAGTCTATGGTCGAAGGTTGCATGGAAGTACAGTGAGACATCCATGGCGATTATGGCTCGATCTGCAACAGTGATCATTGAGGATATGAGATTTGACAGACATGGACACTGAGCATGATGGCCCAAGTTTCGATTTTAGTAGTGTGGCTTTTTACTCACAGTTAGGTTACTTTAGGATAGACAACGACTTCGAAGAAACAATGTATCAACCTACAGAGCGACAAGTGCAACAACTACGAGATGCCTGAAGAGAGGTGTTCAAGGCAGTTTTATGGACTTACAGGCAAGAACTGCTATGACAGCGAGCTTCGAGGTCACAACCAGATGCACGAGATGCAAGGGGCATTGAAGCCATGCCACCTGGGCTCAAAGGCCCAAGCTTCAGCTTTTTCTTTGAAGTGTTTTACTTACAGCTACAGTATTTTAGGGAGCGCAAGTCTTTACAGAGTGTCGACAAGTCTTCGAGTGATGATGCATCTGCAGTACGAAGTGGTCTAGTAGGACAATATATCATTGATTGGCTGGTGGAGGGAGACTCTGTCTCTGTGTTGGGTGTCATGCAGAGACATCACAGAGCCCCTGGTCATGTGGAAAACATTACTGACGAGCAGGACATGCTGGATATATTGAAGAGATTGGGCATTACATATATCATACAGGCTACCTTACTACAACAAGGCACGAAAGACCCCTCCATCTACATCAGGGTCGATGTTGAGGGCACCTGAGCCATCATCATCATGGCTGTTGCAGCTGGTGCCCATAGGCTCGTCTGCACAAGTCCTGCAAGCATCGTATTTATTGGCACTGGTGTTGTGGGCATCGACGAGCAAGTACCCCATCTGAAGAAACTGTTCGATGCATACCATGACGAGCATGAGTGAAGACCATCACACTT
Organism: Pisolithus tinctorius; assembly: GCA_024663395.1. Taxonomy (NCBI): domain Eukaryota; kingdom Fungi; phylum Basidiomycota; class Agaricomycetes; order Boletales; family Pisolithaceae; genus Pisolithus; species Pisolithus tinctorius. Next base: position 11,950 of record JANFAH010000197.1, read on the forward strand.
AAGGGTACAGAATACATATGAACAACTGCAGAAGGCCACAGGAGTACGAACAGTGGTGTTATGGTTCGCTGGCGATCGATGGTCGTTCAAAGCAACAGAAGTCATTTGATGGAGGAGGGACCTTGTGGATCCAACTGCTGGGCTCAACAGCTCCTTTGTTCTCTTTTGTTTTGTGCCATTTCACTTACTACTGTGTTATTGTAGGAGAACTTGGTATATGCGAAGGAGTACAAGTGCTGTCCAAGTGGCTGGGATTCAAGAATGGGAAGTGACATATGAGAAGGGACAGCAGACTATCGATGTGAAGCGACACGATGCAGCACAATGATGCTACTATGAATGGGGGGAATGGGTACAGTACATGAGAGCAAGAATGCTGACATTACAGTGCAGTATCAAAGAAAATGAGATGTTTGATGACAAAGGCCGGGAGGCGGCACAGCAGATGTTAGCAACAATGACAGGACTGGATGTGAATTGACAGCTGCACGAAATAGGAAGAGTCATTCAATGGAGACAAGGCACAACAAGCGCAGGTACTGAGCTTGATGGCTCAAGGATTTACTTTGGTTGTAGGACATGTTACTTACATTTTCACTATTCTAGGGAAGGTAGACATCTTCGATGATCTGTGAATGTGATACATGCGACTATGATGACCTATGAAGGGAAGAAGCAGACTGTAAAGGATCGTTTGGGGCAAGTACAGCAGTCCTTGATAGAACTATGACACCAACCGTTGAGGATACGAGAGACCATGCAACCTGCAAGAGATGTTGGAGTCATACCAGATGAGCTGGATAGCTCGATGTTTCGTTTTTGTTCAAGAAGTTCCTGTTATCTCACATTGTTTGCCTTACGACTACATTATTCTAGAGTATGCGAAGACTACAGTCAAGGATGGACATGCTCAAGAGCATGAAGGCAGTGCTCAAGTCAATACGACATCACACAGGGAACTCCGCAGGCAGCCACAGAAATCAGAGAGGGCCGATGTGGGTTAGAACAACAAAACCACATGCAGCATGTTCGAAGTGACATGAATTTGCACCCAGAGCCTGAGCACTCCTCGTTCCTTTTTGTTCTCATGACAAGTCACTTACGAGTATTTGGTGTTAGGGTATCCAGTGGGTCCGAGTGCGAATGGTCAGCTTCCAGTAAAGAGCTGGCATTGAGTGAAGCAAGGGTGGAGTTCCTCAAGGCAAGAGGAGTGTTGAAGGCAAGGGCACTGGAAGGGAAACTCAGGAAGTGGATATATGAAATCCAGGTACCCTTTTTAGTTTTGATTCGAGCACTTTATACTGCGAAGTGCAGGTACTTTAGTGCGAAGGAAAAGGTGATCGACAAGAAGGGATGGCTCAAAGCCATTCATCAGTACTTAGAATCGAGACTTCGCCCACCTGACTATGAGGTTGAAGGCTGACAATCAAGAGCAAAGCGAATTCATGCCTGTACCCACCAGAGTCGAAGACCTATCTTCAGAGAAGGCTTGAGGATATACAGATCCAAGGTGACATGCCTTATTATGATTCGAGCTTATACTATGTCAGGATACTTTGTTTCTAGGGTCAAAAAAGTGGTGAATGAAGGCAGGTGACTCAAGGTTGCTTGGTGACACTTAGTGCAAGGGCTTCGGCCACCAGACAAAGTACAAGAAATCAAGTGTGCACATGCACAGGGAGTTGAGGCTGTGAAAATAGGAATGGGACAAGTGGACAAAGTGAAAGTCCTGGTGAGAGTATTGATATATAGTTTTCTTTAATATGAGTTTTGCCTCGAGTGACTTTGTTCAACCAAGTCATGCTAGTCTTCAGGTGATTCTACTCACCCTGACATCTAGTTGCAATTTTCTTTCACTTTTCTTATGTGCGAGATCATCTTAAGGACGAGTAGGAGTCAAGAGCACATATGTGTATAAGGATGGTAAATACATGACTGAGTGAGAGTTATTCTTTTTTTTATATAGGTACATATATGTCTTCAACTGCCTCATAAAGGCCAATCTCCGCTGTACCAGCCGCAGCGCTGTGTTATGCTGTGTTACCATGTCGTGCAAAGACTGTGCCTTGAAGAGCAGTCATCAACTCACTCTGCACTTGATTTATCCCTCACTTGTTCGTTCTCCTGGAGTTTATCTCCATTGGTGTTTGGTGCAAGGTTTGGGTTTTGAGAGGAGTGGTCGAGAGGCAGGGAGTGTGCTAGAGAGGATAAGAGTGAAAAGGGTTTGGTGAAACTGAGTGCATGTTTGAGGCCAAGGAAGTAGGCTGGTGCAGGTCGAGGATGTGGATAGGGGGATTGGGCTGTGAGGCCAGAAGTGGGTTTTTTGCGAGAAGGCAAAGGGTGAGAGGCTGAGTATTCGTTGGTGAGGTCAGGGCGAGAGGCTGTTTTGTGAGAGGGGCAAGGGAGAAGTTGGCAAAGCTGAGGATGTCTGCACAAGGAAGAGGGGTGACTGAGGATGGTCGAAGTCTAAACCCCCCCTCAGATGTAGGGAACAAGTTTGAGTTCCCTAGGAGAAGCTGTCTGAGTCAAGAGTTCAAGGGATGGAGAGTTTTCTTTTCTTTTATTTTCCTTCTTTGGTTTTTTTTTGCATTGTACCACTGGACTTGGTGGCGAGCAGCCGCATTGCTGACTAAGCACATGTGCTGTGTTTGCATGAGTTCAGTTTACCATACAATCCAGTACATGTCACAGGCCCTCAGTAGCAGGGTGATTTTGTCTTGCAATTCAGCAAGTTTTCAAAGTTAGATTTATTACTTTGGGGAGTACCCAAAGGGCCAGAGGACTGGCAAGAGCTATTGGACAGACAGAGTTAAGTTTTCCATTTGAGTTCGCATTTTTTACATTTTTACTACACTTCATTTCTCCAAAACAGGACCTCCCTTTTGGGTCAGGCACAAATCTCGCCCATCTCTGACTATTTCTATTTTTAGGTACCTTCTCTTACCTATTCCTACAGCATGTGCCAAGCAATCAGTTCTGTGGTAGTCAGTGGTGTCACATCATTGTGGGATAGGGGTAAGAGGAAGGTAGCTTCAGTGAGGTCAAATGGGAACAGCGGTTCAACACCATGTACCATGAAGTAAGGGGATAAACCCATGGATTTCAAGATGGTGACCTGCTCGGCCCAGAACATGGAGTGCACAATGGTGTGCCAGTGGCAGTCATCGTTCTTGCAGCTCTTCATGATAGCCTCGCAAACATCATAGTGGTGACACTCTACAATGCCATTAGCCTGAGAGTTGTAAGGAGAGATACAGATGTGATGGATATGATATTGTGCAGCTAGGGCAGCTAAGGCTTGGATGAATGCAGGACCATTGTCAGTGACAATCTTGGTGAGCAGACCCCAGTGGCATAGAATGTCCTTGAAGATGAAGGACATGAGCATGGGAACATTTTCTGCATGCAACATGTGCCATTCGGGATATGAGGTGAATGCACAACAAGCCTGTACTATGTAGCAGTAGCCGCTGGCTTTGGGCATCAGCATCGTGTCAATGTGAGCTTTATGAAACAGGCCCCCTATCATGGGTACAGTGGGGGGGATATTAAGCTTCTCCATCTGGTGGATCTGGCATTTGTGACAAGTGCAAACATACCACTTCACATCCTTGACAAGCAGAGGCCACCAAAAGTGGAGGAGCAGGTGTGTGTGCAGACCATGAAGACACCTTTGTGTCCAAGGTCGTCATGTGCTTCTTTGATGAGATGATACTGCTTGGATTTGTCGATGACTAGCTGGTGCCATCTGTGCAGTTCCCTACACCATAGGTTACCATCTAGGAGGAAGAAGTGGCTAGCCAAATTGAAGAAGGATGAGTACTGTGCATCAGTAAGGTCAGGAGGTCACTTGCAGGTTGCGAGGAATGCATGGATCATTTCTATTTTCGCTTCACATGCCTGAGCTTTTGCGGACTGTGGAATAGCAGGGTCATCAGGGGTATCGGAAGGGTGATTAGCATCAGCAGTCACAGAGAATGTGAGATAGAAGGATGCAGGCAGTGGGAGGCTCGCCTGATGGCAAGTGGGTGGCAGTAGGGAATGATCTTCATGATTGGAAAGGGATGCAGGAGGCAGGTGGTCATTGACAGCCTCAGTAGAGAAAGAGTAAAAATGGTCTAGCCAATCCTCATGATTGTCATCCTTGGGCAGGTCGAGCTTCAACCATGGATGGTGGGACAAGCCATCAGGGCTGGCATGCCTGTCCATGGGAATGTGGACAAGTTTGAACAAGAAGAGGAGGATGCCAGCGATCCAGCGATTGATTGTTGCATTAGGCTGCAGATCTGGGTTATTTATCATGCCCTTAATATACTTCACATCTACCTCCACAGTGAAGTTAGTGAGACTGAAGATGTATATGCATACTGCGTGCAATGCATGGAAGAGACTGTACAACTCAAGCTTAGCCTGGGAGTAGTGGCTCCCTACTTCATTGAGAGTGATGGATCCAAAGCAACTAGGGTACCGTTTTCCATCTTCACTGAGCTGGTAGAGGATATAGCCAACTGCGATGACCAAGGTGTCGACTGCTAGAATTACTTCACGACCACACTTGTAGTCAATTCTTTGGAGTGTGGGGGACTTTACAATTTCATCCTTGAGTTGTTGCATGGCAGTGCATTGCAGTTCATCCCATGTGAATGGTATGTCTTTCTGCATGAGCGTGACTAGTGGCCATGCGATCTTGGCGAAGTCTTTGATGAAGATGCATAGTACACCACAGACACTGAGGAAACCGCAAACCTGCATCAGGTTGTGGCACTTGGGCCAGTTGTGGATCTTCTGCACTTTGCTTTCTACAGGAATGCAACCTTCAAAGGTGCAATTGTGGCCAATGATCACAGTGGACAGAGTGGCTAGCATGAACTTCTTTGCCAAGGCAGTGGCTCCAATGTTCTGCAAATGCTGAAGGATACAGTTAATGACTATACAGTGGTTCCAGATAAATTTCCAAATCCCAGGATTCTCCAGGATAGTCTCATAGGAGCTGTCTGTGCACTGATAGTGGGTGGTCTCGGATTTTACAGGGATGTCATCTATGAAGGGCAGGGTATGATGTGGGATCTCATCCTGGAGAACAAATGCAGTATCTCCCTGGTATACCTGTACTGCATTGGCATGACCTTGCAGCAGAGTAGTAAGCTGATGTGGTCCGAGGGGGGTACCAAAGGTGGTGAGGTTGTGGGAATCCATGTGGAGTGCATGCTGGTCATACCCAGAGTAGAGGTCCATCATCACATACACTGCATATCCAGCAAAGGATTCTGCAAGATGTGCTACAATGGGCAGGACAGACATGTCGCAGATGGTCACTGCATTCAGGGGCTGTAAGTCATGCACAAGGCAAAGAGACTTTCCATCTTTCTTTACTATGCAGAACCAGCAAGAGCAGTAAGCCTCTGTAGAAGGTTCATACATGCCAGACTTGATGCGATCTTTGATCATGTCTATGACTTGGGCATGTATCGCACTTGGGATAGGGATATTGCGTTGGACCCAAGGTGTGTGTGGAATCGTAGGAATCTTTACAGGTGGGAAATAGTGTTCATCTAGGTGTTCGCACTCTGTAATATCCCAAGTGAAGGCAGGCTCATGGACCGAGACAAGCCAAGTCACAAGTTTAAGTTCCTCCAGCCAAAGCCAATCTGCAGGATCAAGGTCAAGTTCCGCAGCCTGTTCAGCAGTGAAGTGGATGCCTGGGGTGAAGTCTGGTGGATGGGTTGGAAGTGGTTGGAGACCAGTGAGCAGATCATCAGGCAGACTGCACATGATGCAGTATTCTTCTGCCATTGGGGCAGGTACCATCCAAACCTTCTTGGCAACTGGCTTGTAAATGAGAGTGTGAACTGTGGGATCTAGTTGATAAATGCTGTCGAAAGCAGCTATAGCAGAGGGGTTTAGTATTGTCTGAGTGGAAGAGAGGAAAGCAAAAGCAGGCAAGGGTATTCCAGTGGGCATGTTCTACAGTATGAGTGCCGCAGGTGAAGGGAAGTTTGTCAAGGTGAAGGCTAGTGATGAGAATGTAGGACTAAGGAACAGATAACAGTGGCTAAATAAGAAACAGGACGTCTTAGTGGGCTCTCCCTGACTGTTTGGTGGATCATCGATACTCAAAAACCCCATTTGACTATACTCTGGTGACTATGGCAGTGCTTGCCACACTTACAGCGCAGACAGCCCTCGTGCCATGGGCGCATGGGCAAAGTGTACTCGCAGCCGTCATTTGGGTCTTGGAGAGTGATCCACTGTCTGCCATCAGGATAATTGTTTGTTACTGCACTCATAAGGCAAATGAATGGACATCCAAGGAGCATGTCAAAGTTGGCATGTTCAATTACTTGAACCTGGAGCATGACTGCTCCAGCACTGAAGTCAAGTTTCAGGTTCTCTAGTACACCTACAGTAGTGTCTTTAGACATGTTAGCAGATGTCATAGTCATGAGATGATTGCAGCACAATGGAAGCCCAATCTTTTCCCAGACATGCCTGGGCATGGCGATGATTTCCAAACCGGAATCTAGTATGCAATTGATGGTGACGTCAGTCCCAGGGACCTTGGCTTCAATGCAGTGGAGCAGCAGAGTGTGGTGAGCCACAATGGAGCTGTTGTCACCACGGATAATGCAGTCTCTGTATTCATGCACAGTTCTTTGCAGATTGTGGCCAGTCAGCTCATTCACTTGTACTCCTTCCTCATCATTGCTATGAACTACCTCAATCTCGTTTGTGGTGACGCATTTTGCCATAGTGATGTCTCTGAACTGTTTGCAAAACTCTGGGGCTACTGCAAATAATTCTTTGACTGGCATGGCAATGCTGGTTTCAAGTACACACTCCATGATACACTTGGGTGCAGCTTTGTCTTTGAGAGGGAATGAGTAATGGTACTGGTTTTGATTGTGAGCTGCTGGGTATGGTGTTTGTGACAGAACAATTGCCACAGGAACAGGATCCTTGCGCACAGGCATTGGAGCTGCATTAGTCATAGGAACATATGGTTTCGTAGTGGTGGACATTGGTGCAGGTGCAGAGGGCTCGGATGCCTGGCAAGTGGCACATGAACTTTGAACACCAGGGGAAATGATTTCCTCTTCAACAGTGGCTGTGCATTGGTTGACTCATGGAGGGTTGGCAGGACATGCCACAGGTCAAGCTGTGATTTCAACTCTGTTGAAGCAGGCTTTCTTTCCATGGGGAATGACTGCTCCCTTGTTACCTTTATCTGCTTGGTAGGTAGCCCAAGCTTGAGCAACATACACTTGGAAGTCAGGGTCAGCTAGGTCTGTGACAGGTTCATCGACATCTTGGATGGTGTTTAAGAAGGCAGAAGGCTGGATCTCCAACTGCACATCAAATTCAGGATGAGCAATGCAGAAGAGGTTAGTGGTGCCTTGCACAGAGCAGCAGGAGTCACAGTGCACCTGCTGGCCTGGTCTCTGTCAGCCATGATGCAGTCAACAGCCTCTCTCAGTGAGTTACATTCAGGGAAGCATGGGATTTGGCTCCTGTCCACCAGATAGAGACGGTTGTCTGTACCTCTCATGATCTTACTGGGGCAGATATAAACTTCAACAAGTGTGCACATCCTTGTCCAGTGGTTGGTGTCATGACCGTGCGTTCATTATAAGTCCCTACACACTCCGCACCCTACTCCGCCGGTCATTCACTCACTCCGCACCAACTCTGCCCAACTTCTGTTGGTTGCGAACCATCTCCACTCCGACTGCTGTTGGACTTGTGTTTCTCTCCTACCGGACCGAGCAGACCGTTCTCTGAGGGGTCATGTGACTACCTTCGCAGTCAGGTACTCCGCAGCGCGCTCACCACATGGTCCAGCGCCTGGACTATTTCCTTTTCTGGATGTTCTGTGTTACCCATTCGTATGTCCTCTGTCTACCCTTCATTCATCGTCCAGGAAATTTTACTTGAAAATTTATGAGTCTCCGTATGTCAGTTCCGATTCCAGTTACTGTACCTCCATAGCAGTATAAGAGCATGTACTGTACTCTGCTGTTCTTCAGTACGAATATCAACTTAGTTCCTACTCCCTCTGATTCCGTCTTCTACCTGTCGGAGTTATCTCTGACTCTCCGTCTGTACTCTCCCTCTGAAATACGAGGGCTGAGATCGTGCAAGGGGGTAGCACACGAGCTAAACCCGACGCCCTCACTCCGCTCCACCTTTGTCTCGGCGGTCTTCGTTCCTGCCGACACTCCGCTAGTCGGAGTTCTGTCCCTGTGTGTTGGACTTGCTTCCGGACTCTCCTCTAGACCTTATTAAGCATCGGAGTTGGTTGGAGTAGGCCCAGACTTGACAGTTGGGGTCTGCACAGAAACCACAGCTGGGTCTGTGTTGCTGCAGTGGAGGCTGCATCTGGAAGTTGTATTCCTGTTTAACAACAGTACCAGAAGGTGGCACTTGCAGCATGTAAGCCAACGAGGGAGGTGCAGCTGGTGAGGCTGTGGTACCCATTGTTGGTACTGCACTACAGAGAGCAGATCCTGTTAGAAGGAACTTGGCAGCTTTGACGACTTCTGCAAGCAGGTATGGGTTGTCAGGGTGGAGGTCAGTGTGGACTATGGAGAGTCAATGATGAATATGGTCTGCGATGGCCCTCAGGAAGCCATTCAGGAACATGGAATCCATTCTGTCTCTGCAAGCTTTTTAGTTTTAATGAGCAGGGCAGAAATCTTAGCGAATTTTTGCTGGTATTCTCCGAGGTCATCCTGGTTTCACATAGGTTTGGACTGATATTCTTCAATGAGATACTGCAAATCTGCGCAGCAATAGCAGTCATCACCCTCACAGCCAGGGTACAAACCCTTAACAGTGACTACAAAGGCATTCCAGTTGTCAGCCACAGGAGTGGCTTCCAGAAGTGTTTGCCAGACCTCGGCTTCTTCGAGGTCAGTGTAGCAGATTGCAGCTCTGATCTTGCCATGGTCATCAAGAGCAGTGAGAGTACTGAGGAAGTCAATGTCTTCCAGGTAGCATGGAAGCTGTGCAGGAGAATCTCTGCTAAATTTAGGTGAGTTTTGTGTACCATAGAGTGGCATCTGAAACTGAGGATTAGCCATTGGTGGGTTAACCTGTGGTGGTGGTGCCAGATTGGTAATGGGTGGAACAGGTATTAGTTGTGGAGGCGGAGTGGTTGGTATAGTGTGCGAACAGGCTGGCAGAAGTGGTGGCAGGTTACTAATTGGCTGATGGGTGGTCTGCGACCATGTGAGTGGTCGTGGCAGTGTGGCAGATGGAACTGAGAGTCTGGGTATAGATTTGGAGGTGTCAAAGAGACAGGAAAAAGAGGGTGTCAGTGATGATGAATCAGATGATGTGACGGGTGTTAAAGGTGATGGCAGGGTTTCAGGCCTTCAGGGAGTCGAGTGGATAAACCACTGGGAAAATCAGGGGCAGTGAGATCTAGGTGATCTGACACGACAGATATCTGATCTGCCAAAATATCAGGGGAGTGATCGCAGGTAGTACCCATGGAATGTCAGTAGGTAATTGCATGTGATCTGGTGTTATGGGTGAAACAGGGCAGAAGAGGTCAGAATCTTCTGACAGGTTGAGATTGCAAAAGTGCAGGCATAAATTTTCTAGTTTGGTGCATTCAGCAGTGCACCTGAGCAACCTTCTGGAAGCAACAGCAGAATCCCTCACAGTGGGCTCCAGTTGTAGGATAAGTCCAAGTAGCTGGATAATACGAGCTAGATGGCTTAGATAACAACAATAAAAAAGAAGGGAACAAAGTGTTTGTCCCAAGGGATTCTGGACTGTTGAGACTAGAAGGTGAGACCCAGTGCTTTGTAGTGGTAGTGCTTCGTGACATGTGCGGCATGGTCCGTGGAGTAGTACTGGCAATGTGAGCAGTATACATAGTTCATGCACAGCAGAAAGTGAGACATGTGGTGTAGACAAAGTGGAAAAGAAACTTGTGGTGACCTTCCAAGTGCCAAAAGGTCCCATTCTGTACCAAAGTACAGGGCTTTATAGTCCGGGCAAACCTGGAACCTAAGTAAGACAAGGTACAGTAAGGGAAAACTGTGCAACAGCATGTACACACAAGACAGGATGGGCCAGAACAGAGACCAAGGGTATACTACCAACAAAAAGGGAACAGTGACCATGTTAAAAGAAAGGGTCCGAAGGAAGGGGAAGTGGCTGAAGCACAGTAGCCATGGGTATAACATTGTGTGAGAGGGAGCGAGGGCACGGGAAGGTAGTGCATGAACAACGGTGAACGTGAGAGGGGAGTGGATGTAACAGCAGTCATGGAACAGTTAATGATAGGGGCTTACATGTCCAGGGAATGGGGATTCCTTACAGCACAGTACTATTTTCTGTGCACAACATGCGCCATTTGGGATATGAGGTGAGTGCACAATGAGCCTGTACTATGTAGTGGTAGCTGCCAGCTTTGGGCATCAGCATCATGTCAATGTGAGCTTTATGAAAGAGGCCCCCTATCATGGGCACAGTGGGAGGGATGTGGAGCTTCTGCATCTGGCAGATCTGGCATTCATGACAAGTGCAGACATACCACTTCACATCCTCAACAAGAAGAGGCCACCAGAAGCAGAGGAGAAGGTGTGTGTGGACCATGAAGACACCCTTGTGTCCAAGGTCATCATGTGCTTCCTTGATAAGACGATACTGCTTGGATCCATCAATGACTAGCTGGTGCTGTCCATGCAGTTCCCTATGCCATAAGTTACCATCTAGGAGGAAGAAGCAGCTAGCCAAATTAAAGAAAGGCAAGTACTGTGCATCAGTGAGGTTGGGAGGTCATGAGGAATGTGCAGATCATTTCTATCTTCGCTTCACATGCCTGAGCATTTGTGGACTGCGGAATAGCAGGGTTGTCAGGGGTATCAGAAGGGTTATTAGCATCAGCAGTCACAGAGAATGTGAGATAGAAGGATGCAGGCAGTGGGAGGCTCACCCGATGGTAAGTGGGTGGCAGTAGGGAATGGTGATATTGACTGGAAAGTGACATAGGAGGTGGGCAGTCATTGACAACCTGTGTAGAGAAAGAGTAAAAACAGTCCAGCCAATCCTCATGGTCATCATCCTTGGGTGGGTCGAGCTCTGACCACAGATGGCAGGATAAGCCATCAGGGCCAGCATGCCTGTCTGTGGGAATGTGGATGAGTTTGAATGAGAAGAGGAGGATGCCAGTGATCCAGTGATTGATTGTTGCATTAGGCTGCAGATCTGGGTTATTTATCATGCCCTTAATATACTTTGCATCTACCCCCACAGTGAAGTTAGTGAGACTGAAGATGTATACATGTACTGCACAGAAGAGACTGTACAACTCAAGCTTGGCCTGGGAGTAGTGGCTTTCCACTTCACTGATGGTGATGGATCTGAAGCGACTTGGGTACTGTCTGCCATCTTCGCTGAGCTGGTAGAGGATGTAGCCAACTGTGATGACCAATGTGTCAACTGCTAAAATTACTTCATGACCACACTTGTAGTCAATCCTTTGGAGTGTGGGGGACTTCATGATTTCATCCTTAAGCCATTGCATGGCAGTGCATTGTGGTTCATCCCATGTGAATGGTACGTCTTTCCATGTGAGTGCAACTAGTGGCCACGTGATCTTGGCAAAGTCTTTGATGAAGATGCATAGCACACTGCAGACACCAAGGAAACTGCAAACCTGGGTGAGGTTGCAGCACTCGGGCCAGTTGCAGATCTTCTGCACTTTGCTTTCTTCAGGGAATGCGACCTTCAAAGGTGCACTTGTGGCCAATGATCACAGCGGACGGAGTGGCTAGCATGAACTTCTTTGCTGAGATGGTGGCTCTGATGTTCTGCAAACACTGAAGGATACAGTTAATGACTATACAGTGATTCCAGATAAATTTCCAAATCCCAGGATTCTCCAGGAGAGTCTCATAGGACCTGTCTGCACGCTGATAGCAGGTGGTCTCAGATTTTATGGGGATGTCATCTATGAAGGGCAGGGTATGATGTGGGATCTCATCCTGGAGAACAAATGCAGTATCTCCCTGGTATACCTGTACCACATTCACATGACCTTGCAGCAGAGTAGTAAGCTGATGTGGTCTGAGGGGGTACTGAAGGTGGTGAGGTTGTGGGAATTGACATGGAGTGCATGCTGGTCATACCTGGAGTAGAGGTCCATCATCGCATACACTGCATATCCAGCAAAGGATCCTGCAAGATGTTCTACGAAGGGTGGAACAGACGCATCATGCATGGTCACTGCATTCAGGGGCTGTAATTCATGCACAAGGTGAAGAGACTTTCCATCCTTTTTTACTATGCAGAACCAGCAGGAGTGGTAAGTCACTGTAGAAGGTTCATACATGCCAGACTTGATGCAATCTTTAATCATGTCTATGACTTGGGCATGTATCACATTTGGCATAGGGATATTGCATTGGACCCAAGGTGTGTGTGGAATTGTAGGGATCTTTACAGGTGGAGAATAATGTTTGTCTAGGTGTCCACACTCTGTAATGTCCCAAGTGAAGGCGGGCTCATGGACTGAAATGAGCCAAGTTATGAGTTTAAGTTCCTCTGGCCAAAGCCAATCTGCAAGATCAAGGTCAAGCTCTGCAGCCCATTCAGCAGTGAAGTGGATGCCCAGAGCAAAGTCTGGTGGATGGGTTGGAAGTGGTTGGAGACCAGCAAGTGGATCATCAGGCAGACTGCACATGATGCAGTATTCTTCTGCCATCAGGGCAGGTACTGTCCAAACCTTCTTGGCAACTGGCTTGTAAACAAGAGTGTGAACTGCAGGATCTAGTTGATACATGCTGCCAAATGCAGCTATAGTAGAGGGGTTTTAGTATTGTCTGAGTGGAAGAGAGGAAAGTGAAAGCAGGCAAGGGTATTCCGGTGGGTATGTTCCATGGTATGAGTGCTGCAGGTGAAGTGAAGGCTTGTGATGAGACTGTGGGACTGAGGAATGGATAACAGCAGCTAAACAGGAAACAGGATGTCTTAGTAGGCTCTCCCCAACCATTTGGTGGATCATCAATACTCAAAAACCCCATTCAACTATACTTTGGTGGCTATGGCAGTGCTTGCCACACTTGTGGTGCAGACAGCCCTTGTGCCATGGGTGCATGGGCAGAGTGTACTCACAGCCATCATTCAGGTTGCAGAGAGTGATCTGCTGTCTGCCATCAGGATAATTGTTTGTTACCACACTCATAAGGCAGATGAACAGACATCTGAGGAGCATGTCGAAGTTGGCATGTTCAATTACTTGAACCTGGAGCATGACTGGTCCAGTGCCAAAGTCAAGTTTCAGGTTCTCTAGTACACCTACAGTAGTGTCTTTAGACATGTTAGCAGACATCATAGTCATGAGATGATTGCAGCGCAATGGAAGCCCAATCTTTTCCCAGACATGCCTGGGCATGGCGATGATTTCCAAACTGGAATCTAGTATGCAATTGATGGTGACGTCAGTCCCAGGGACCTTGGCTTCAATGCAGCAGAGCGGCAGAGTGTGGTGAGCCACAATGGAGCTGTCATCACCGTGGATAATGCAGTCTCCATATTCATGCACAGTTCTTTGCAGATTGTGGCCAGTCAGCTCATTCACTTGTACTCCTTCCTTGTCATCACTACAAACTACCTCAATCTTGTTTGTGGTGATGCGTTTCGCCATGGTGATGTCTCTGAACTGTTTGCAAAACTCTGGGGCTACTGCAAATAATTCTTTGACTGGCATGGCAATGCTGGTTTCAAGTACATGCTCCATGATATGCTTGGGCACAGCTTTGTCTTCGAGAGGGAACAAGTAATGATACTGGTTTTGATTGCGAGCTGCTGGGTATGGTGTCTGTGACAGAACAATTGCCACAGGAATGGGATCCTTGTGTGTGGGTGTCAGAGTAGGATTAGCCAGAGGGACATGGTTTTGTAGTGGTGGATGTTGGTGCAGGTGTAGAGGGCTGGGATGCCTGGAAAGTGGCATGTGAACTTTGAATGCCAGGGGAAATGATTTCCTCTTCAACAGTGGCTGCACATGGGTCGACTTGTGGAGGGTTGGCAGGATGTGCTGCAGGTTTGAGCTGTGATTTCAACTCCATCAAAGTGGGCTTTCTTTCTGTGGGGAATGACTGCTCCCTTGTTACCTTTATCTGCTTGGTAGGTAGCCCAAGCTTGAGCAACATACACTTGGAAGTCAGGGTCGGCTAAGTCTGCGACAGGTTCATCAACATCTTGGATGGTGTTTAAGAAGGCAGAAGGCTGGATCTCCAACTGTATGTTGACTTTGGGATGAGCAACACAGAAAAAGGTTAGCAGTGCCTTGCACAGCTGTGTTGCACAGAGCAGCAGGAGTTGCAGCGTGGGTGCTGGCCTGGTCTCTGTCAGCCATGACATGGTCAACAGCCTCTCTCAGTGAGTTACATTTTGGTGAAGCATGGGATTTGGTTTCTGTCCACAAGATAGAGACAGTTGTCTGTTCCTCTCATGATCTTACCAGCACAGATATAAACTTCAACAAGCGCACACATCCTTGTCCAGTGGTTGGGGTCTGCACAGAAACCACAGCCAGGTCTGCATTGCTGCAATGGAGGCTGTGTCTGGGAAGTTGTATTCTGTTTAATGACAGTACCAGCAGGTGGTACTTGCAGCATTAAGCTGACAAAGGAGGTGCAGCTGGGGAGGCCATGGTACCCATCATCAGTACCACACTACAGAGAGCAGATCCCATCAGAAGGAACTTGGCAGCTTTGATGACTTCTGCGAGCAGGTATGGGTTGTCCAGGGTGGAGGTCAGTGTGGACTATGGAGAGTCGATGATGAATACAGTCTGTAATGGCCCTTGGAAGCCATTCAGGAACATGGAATCCTGTTCCATCTCTGCAGAACTTTTTAGTTTTAATGAGCAGGGCAGAAATCTTAGTGAATTTCTGCTGGTATGCTCTGAGGTCATCCTGGTTCTGCATAGGCTTGGACTGATATTCTTCACAAGGTACTGCAAGTCTGCACAGCAGTAGTGGTCATCACCCTCACAGCAGGGTACAAACCCTTAACCAGTGACTACGTAAGGCATCCCAGCTGTCGGCCACGGGAGCAGCTTCTGGAAGCATTGGCCAGACCTTGGCTTCTTCAAGGTCAGCATAGCAGATTGCAGCTCTGATCTTGCCACAGTCATCAAGAGCAGTGAGAGTACTGAGAAAGTCAATGTCTTCCAGGTAGTGCAGAAGCTGTGCAGGAGAATCTCTGCTAAATTTAGGTGAGTTTTGTGTTCTGTGGAGTGGCATCTGAAACTGAGGATTAGCCATTGGTGGGTTAACCTGTGGTGGTGGTGCCAGATTGGTAATGGGTGGAACATGTATTGGTTGTGGGTGTGAAGTGGTTGGTATAGTGCATGAGTGGACTGTGGAAGTGTTGGCAGGTTTACTAATTGGCTGATGGGTGGTCTGCAACCTAGTGAGTGGTCATGCAGTGTGGCAGATGGAACTGAGAGTCTGGGTATAGATTCAGAGGCATCAAAGAGATGGTAAAAAGAGGGCGTCAGTGATGATGAATCAGATGATGTGATGGTGGTTAAAGGTGATGGCAGGGGTTTCAGGCCTTTGGGGAGTCAAGTGGATAAAGCCACTGGGAAAATCAGGGGCAGTGAGATCTAGGTGATCCAGCACAATGGATATCTGATCCGCTGAAATATCAGGAGAAGTGATCATGGGTAGTACCAACAGAATGTCAGCAGGTAATTGCATGTGATCCAGTGTTACAGGTGAAACAGGGCAGAAGAGGTTGGAGTCTTCTGACAGGTTGAGATTGCGAAAATGCAGGCGTAAATGTTCTAGTTCAGTGCATTCGGCAGTGCCCCTGAGCAACCTTCTGGAAGGACAGCAGAATCCCTGCAGTGGGCTCCAGTTGTAGGAAAAGTCCAAGTAGCTGTATAATATGAGCTAGATGTCTTAGGTAACAACATAAAAAATGAAGGGAACAAATTGTTCATACCAAGGGATTCTGGACCGTTGAGACTAGAAGGGTGAGACCCAGCACTTTGTAGTGGTAGTGTTTTTGTGACATGCACAGCATGGTCTGTGGAATAGTACTGGCAATAGCGAGTGGTGCGAGTGTATATGTAGTTCATGCATGGCAGTATGTGAGACATGTGGTGTAGACAAGTGGAAAGGAAACTCATGGTGACCTTCCAAGTGCCAAAAGGTATTATTCTGTACCTAAGTACAGTGCATTTATCGTCCGGGCAACCCCGAACCTAAGTAAGACCGGGTACAAGTAAGGGAAGCGCATGACAGCACATACACACAAGACAGGCCAGAACAGAGGCCGAGGGTAATACTACAAGCGCTAAAGGAATAGAGACGGTGATAGGAGAAAAGAGTCTGAGGGAAAGAAGCAGCCAGAGCCAGCAGCTGCAGGTATAAACATTGCACAAGAGAGAACAAGGGCATGGGAAGGTAGCACGGTAGGCAGGAAGGTAGTATGTGAGCAGCAGTGAACGACAGGGGTCCAGGAAATGTAATGATAGTTGTGGAATAGCCAAAGATAGGGGCCTGCATGTCCAAGGAATGTGGGTTCCTTACAATGTGATCACATGAGAAGTGATGCATAATTTAACTTCACTAGCAATGGATACTAGTCTTGGCCATCCAAAGTCATACTGTTGAGTCCTCTTGGGTACAGCAAGCAAAGCTAGCAGGTTGCAAAGTAGATTTTGAATGGAGAGCTGGTACAATACATGTGGGTTTATATATGTATGTAAAGTACCTGTGGAACAAACATTCAAAAACATTTAAACATCAACTGACATCCTTGTTAGGCAAGATGAGTCATAGTGAGTCGCTGTGCAGCAGGACTACATGTACAACCACATCTGCGGGTGCAAGGGTGAATGGGGTAAACATAGGGAAGAGGGACTAACCGCATATATGACATCACACAGCTGTAAATCAGCTGATTTTGACCAAATGACCATGGTAATTACCACAAAAGCAGTTACAGAATTCATGGCAACTACCACTTCCCAATATAGAAATGCCCCCTGAGTGACAACCTCTGTCAGTGTTGAAAAAAAATTCAGATTGGAATGTGCCCACAGCAGGTTACCCTGGTCACAACCTGTACTGTGGCTATACAGATGAGCAATGTGACCAGTAGATGTGATGGTCACATGATGAGTGACATAAGCAGGGATGACCCTAGATCACGTGATTTTTACGTAATTGATTACATGATGGTGATCCTGCGGAGCGTTCTGTTACGTAATTTTATCACGTGATCGTGGGAAAATATGCATGTGATGTAATCAATGTCACATGACAAGGTACAATTGTAGATCATCCAACCTATTACATAATGATCACATGTCAGTTTCTCCCAGAACACTTGGTTATGTAATGGGTCACGATTGTGAGACATAGGCATGTGACCACTCCTGCAGCATCACATGACAAGGTACGATCATAGATCATGTGACCTTTTACATAATGATCATGGCAATAACTCTCCAGACCATTGGCTTATGTAATAGG
>JANFAH010000198.1:0-28771 GCA_024663395.1 Pisolithus tinctorius
ACGTGATATAGGGCCTGCGTTGTTCATCGATACCTTTTTTTTACTGGGGCGAACTTCTTTCAGGAACTCATAGACGGAGAACAGACACTCCAGGTGAAGATAGACGGATAATAGACCATACCGATAGAAGATAGACTGCAAGTATACCGCCATAATCATACCCACAAAGAACCTAGAATCGGGACATACCTGCGATTTAGACCCTTCAAGTACGCAAGCAGATTTTTTTTTCTTGGACAAAAAATGGGACGCACTGTTGCACCGACCGTTTGCCTTCCACCCCTCGTTCATCTCGATAATTACACCCCGTGTCAAGTCTTGGAAAGTTTACACACGCTGAAGAAGTTGTACTTCCCTCGCTCTCCTTCGCAACCCTCTCACCACGCGGGTGTCATACCTGAACTCAGAGAAATACCTGGACGATGCGCAGACATACTATTGTCGAGGAAAAGGAACAGAAACGGAAGCACAGAACGCCGTGGACAACATATGGTCAACCACGAGCGCATACCTGATTCAGGTTATGCCTCTGCTGAAGAAGACACTAAAAGCGAGACGGCGAAGGATGATGGTAGCGACGAGGAAGAAGGGGAAGGAGTTGACCTCGAACTCCTACGTGCGGACGATTTCGAACGTGGCTTCGCCATCAAATGGCTAACTGGTTTCCTTAAGCGCTCCGATGGCTGGATGACCGTTCAGCGCATTGGATTTTCTATAGAAGTTGAAGATTTAGAGGGAGGATCAGACACAGAGGAGGGGACCCAAGGAGATATATATACAGAGCTTATTGATGAGGCGTTTGCTTTGCTTGCGCGTATCGCAGGCTACGGCAAGGACGATGATGACTCACACAATGAAACAGCTTTAACAAGGCAATTTTGCTTTCCGTTCAGCAGGCACCCTGGGACGGCGCATACCCCTCTGCTTAACGAATGCGGCCAGCAGGGCGACAACAACCAGGGCGCGGATACCAGAACAGAACGGGAATCCATTACTGTCGAACTGAACGACGCCCCGCTGGATGCCGTAGACCACACCGCAGTGGGGCTACAGAGCTGGGGCAGTGCGATCGTCCTCGCCAAACGAATGTGCACCGACCCGGGTCGCTATCTCCTGCCTAATAATCTAAACATGTCGGCCGTGCACCCTTCACGGGAACCTTCGCATGCAACAAAACTGCGTATACTGGAACTTGGTGCTGGTACCGGCCTGCTCAGCATCGTAGCTGCAAAGTTGTATCGCCAGCTCGGATACTCCGCACACTTAAAAGCAACAGATTATCACCCTATGGTGCTAGAAAATCTCATGCAAAACGTTCGTTCGAATCTTGGTTCTGTCGTGCATTTTTCACCGGACATCAATGGGATGGAAAATTTTGTGGAGGTGAGCGTGGACGTCGAAAAATTAGACTGGTCTTCCCCACCGGAGGTCGAAGAGGGAGAAAAGTATGATGTTGTGCTGGCCGCTGACGTCATATACGACCCGATACATGCGCACTGGATATGTGACTGCGTCATGAAGAGTTTGAAGAAGCCGATGTCGGGGATAGGCGGAGGGAGCAGCGCGTTTTGGTTAGCAGTGCCTCTGCGGTCGACGGGTCGACACGAAGGGATGGGACGTACGGTTGAAGACGCATTCCCTGTTTTAGGTACCCCCGAAGAAGGAAGACGAGGTGAACATAGGCTTGTGATTGTGAGCAGGGAAGAGACAGGCAGGCAGGAGGGGTTCGGGAGGGCGGATGAAGGAGGGTATACGTTGTTCGAGATTCGGTGGGCGTAGCGACATTTGTTCTGGGGTTCCGTCACGCCTAATCAGCAACCACATTACCTCGAGTGCTGGCTCCTGTGCACCAGCGAACTCTTAGAAAGTGCATGTCGAGTGGTAGTATGCAAAACACAGTAAAAAAGAAAAATGTATCTACATTACTTTTACTAGTCGACATTTCTACACTAAGCTGCCGGAGCAACAACACGTTCATTTAAGAACCTCAACAACACCTGCGTGAGGTCCCCCGATGTTTGCTTCTTCTCAAGGACCTCGTCACTCTTCGCAAGAACCGGCTTAGAACGCGTCAAGAGTGCCTGTAAGTCAGATGCCATCTCTCCTGTCATTCCTCGTCGCAGCCGCTCCGCCAAAGTGAGAGACGGTCTAGGTGCCCGGCCTTTCGCCACCGGCTCCCTCACCTCCATCGCCTGGGAAGCATGTTCGTCAGTTTCCATGTCCGCCGCCGCTGGATCGAAATCAGGCTTAGAGAGCCACATGGCGAGTTGGGTGACTGCATAGATCAGGAGGGCCTCGAGGTTCTGGCGAACGGTGAGCGTTGCTTGACGGACGCTCAGGGGTACTTCTTTGAGTGAAGTAGCAGGGACGATTGCTTGGCCTGCGGGACGATTCACGAGATTCCGCAAAATGTCAAGCGAACAATTGGCTAACTCAAGCAATGTGCCTACGGAGGCGGGTTCGCCGAGGACGACTTTTGAGTGCTGTGGGAAGGGCTATTAGCCAAGAGAACCGAATTTGAAGGCGTGCAAACCTACAGGAACAACGAGGGCTTCGTGGACTGGCCAATCTTCTTGCTCGCCAAGGAGCACGTCATACGCGTGACTGGTGCTCACAAGCGTCGAAACAACTAGACTGCATAACTTGAACACCCGATGCACCAGACGAGCTGTCAAAGGATGCTTCTGCAGATCAACCATGTCAACAGAGGATATTGATGCCGTTGCAATAGGCTCTTTCTCCATTGCGGCGCGCTCTTCTGCCGTGACTGGCTCCAATAAACTAGCAAGATGATTCGGGTGCGTGAGAGCGTAATTCAATTGCTGAAGGAGGATGAGAGCATGCGATCCGAAGACGCGTAGGACTTTTGTGATGATTGGATCTTGATTTGTCAATGGCGGAGCACTCTCTGTAATGGCGTAGAACAAGTTGACAACTTGTTCCATCTCCTCCAAAAGTGGCAGAGTAATCGGGTCGCCAATGCTCCACGAAAGCGCACGAGAGATCTGCTTTCCGTACAACGGAACAATGCCACATGCCGCGGCAGTAAAGTACTGATGCTGCCGACCAAGAGCAGAAATTACGCCAGATATTATGGCTAGCATCGAACAGTAGGACCTATGTACTGGGCTGCGCTCTCCAGGCAACTCCGGTAACATGACATCGACTTGACCTGCGCTGATGGCAGAACTGAGGCTGTTGTTGCTGAAAGCTGCGATGACACCCTCGCTTGCAAACCTTTCCGCCCCAGATGGGACGCTCACGAGCGCCATATGGAATAACAGGACATGGGGAGAGTATAGGGGGATCCTGCGAACGCGGAGTAACGGGAGGTCAGAGAGGCCAACCATGTCCGAGTGGACGAGCAGGTCCAAGCTGGAATTGATAACGTCCGTCTCCTGGCATTTCGCTAACCACGGAAGGGATGAAGAACAGATATCGGGCCGCGTGCACTGCTCAAAAACAGCAACAAGAAGCTCCATATCCCGATCTAGATCCAGATCCAGACGCGTCCGTGCCGAATCGAAAGTGAGACGTAGAGCATCGACTACGAGCGTTACCGTTGCGTCAACCAGCTCTGTCACGGTCAGGCGCTTGCTTGCGTTGAAGACCTTGGGTCGCCGAGCCATGTTGCGACTCTCACGCACGACGAAATACAATATTTGCAGAAGAGTTCTGTGGAATGGTAAAGCGAGCTTCCCAAGGAAGGACTGCGAAAGCGGTTGGGCCTCGTTCAGCAAAATCATGCGAACGTTGGACACTAGTGTGATGAAGGAGTCGACATCTGTCGCAGCGTCCGCGGTAGTGGTAAACCACGCAGCCTCAAGGATTGAAAGAAGAACGCCCAGTCGTGTCCCGTGGATTGTTGCTACCACCTCTCCTTGTCTCCTCTCCCGCGCGAGGTCTGCGGAAATCGTCGCCGCAAGTGTGAGGAGGGAAGATCTAATCCCAGGTTCAACCCTTATGAAAGGTAATAGCTGCCTGAACAGGAACTGCCATGCTTCAGCAAGGGCAATTTGAGAGTGAGTGAGCGACATGTTGAGGTTGATCGACGTCACTTGCTTCTCGACCTCTTCCACATCGCCAACTCTCTCGTCGTCCATCAGACACAGCTGCAGTCTGCTGCGTAAAAGTTTCGGGGAGAAGACAAAGTCGTCGCCGAGTTCGCGTTCCACAAGAGGATCCTGTGACCGGATTTGTTCCAATGAGAGACTTGGGAAATTCTCCGACAGGTGCTCCGTGACCGTGTCATAGAGGGACGGATCATATAAGCTGGAAACGGCCTCCAATATCGACTCATTCAGTTGTTCTTCTGCCTTGAACATAGGGGCAAGCTTGGTATAGCTCAGCGGCTTGAGCAAGGGAGCATCCGACGAAGTTGGTCGTGGCTGGAGGAACACATCCTGTCCTAATATCTGTACAGCATACGACTTCGCCATGCCACGATACGCTTGGACGGAGACTGCCTCGTGAAGGTCAGAATGGCGCTCATCGTCAGAAGTCACGAGCGAGTTCGTCACGTAGTCAGGATACGGTCCAAGCTCCTCCCGGGCGATTGCTGTTATCCGGCTCCAAAACTCCTCGTCCTGGCGAGTGGCATCGATACGGGCCCTGTGTTCGTGACCATGCTGCCACACAACGAGCAAGAACTGCAAGACGGATGCAAGAAGCTGCGGATTGGCTTCCCACAACTCCTTCCAATGTTCTAGTGTAGCCCTGGAAACTTCCAGCGCAGTCGTCCGCTCCCCCTTGTCCTTGCTATCGCGACGTGTCTTGTCGGGTGCCTTCTCCTTACCCTCACCCATTGGTATGTGGAAATCCCCAGCGACGAACAGATTTGCGAGCGCGGGCTCTTTATCTACTGCCAGTGTTATGAAGTTCCACACAGAGATCCGGAGAGGGAGTTCGTCGTACGGATGTTCCACGATACGGACAAGTGACGCCACCGTGGCCTCTGGGTTTGTCAGATGTCCGACAATAGTCGGGGGTGAAGGAGCCACCATCGAGAGAGACGAGCATAATGCGTGCAAAACCCTCATTGCTTCAAGGGGCACAACAGTTCCAACATTCCTCTCTTTTACGAAGGTCGCCAACACGTCCACGGGATCGACGCGAGCTCTTGCGGAGTCGGAAAAGCCAGCTCCACCCGAGATCCTAGAACAGAGTGCTTGCTCGAGAAGAGAAGGTTTCGCGCCTTGAGGTGACGTCTGCTGCTTGAAGTTCAATACTAGTCGTATGAGCTGCAGATGGGACTCGAGGAGGAAAATCAGGCGTCTGGCATCACCCAAGTGGCGGGAGGCATACAATCCACCAAGGGTTTGAGGACTCGTCGCGATAGCAGACACGAGCGGAAGGATGGAAGAGGAGGCAGCTTTATGTACGAGAGTATCGATAATCGCCTGACTCAGGACGGGATATGGTCGGTTTCCGATAGCGGGAGGGGATTGAACGAGAATGTACGAGTACAAGGACGAGATGCGCCTCCCAATCTCAAATCGGTCACCGAGCTGTACGTATTTCCACCCGACGTGTTCCACCCAAATTTCGCCATGCACGAAATTCGCAGCACGTAGTAAAACTTCCTCCTTAACCTGGCTCAAGCGCTGGTTATCGGGGGGGATCATCACCACCGAAGCGAAGGCCTCTTGGGCAAGTTGCTGGACGAGGTGTAGTAGGGCGAGAGTCATAGTATATTGACCGGACACTCGTTCGGCAGTAAGAGCCACAGAAGCAAACCCTGGGGTCTGGGTGGAACTGAAGAGGACCGAGGTGGACCGGATATACAGCCAGACTCGCGGAGAATACTTGGGAAGAGTAAGAAGTGCCGAGAGGACACTCATAGCAGAGGTGACGAGTTGCGTGCGCGAGAAGTTCCGTGCTTGCGAGCGGCTAAGGGCTTCCTCGAGAATCATGGTGGTTAGCTGTACCAGGTCAGGGGGACGCGAGTCATTGGCGGAAGAAGCGTCACCGATCTCGAGTGACTCAAGGAGCTCCTCCGCTAGGCCAGGCTGATCCTGGATGACACTCCGTATAAGGTCCAAAGCATCTGTCGCGAGTGCTTCGTCACCCCCATCGTCGATTTCCATGCCAACGTCCTCTAACCTCAATGTCAGGGGCACAGATCCCGGTCCCGTCCTCCCAAAGGTGACATCTTGATACAAGTCGGCTGTGCCCACGTACATCCGTCGTCGAGTGACATATTCCGTCAACACATCAATCACTACTTTCCATCCGCTATTTTCGTGCTCCCAGCACACGGCTACGACGTCGCCCCCATCACTACTTAACAGCCGACCAGTTGAACGGGGAGACATGATAGAACCACCGGGTAAACGGATCGCTCGTATGTTCTTATAAGTCAATCCTCGCCCAGAGGCCGAAGGACCATACTGAACCTTCTCGTACACCGCATTCGGTCCCGAACACGAAGAAACCGGGATGACAAGTGAGAAGGTCGGCAGTTTGTCCATGTAGTAGAAGACGTGTCGACTGCAAATCTCCTGGTCCGCAACGTCGCCATCCGAAATGCGAGAATATTCTGCAGATGCAGTGGTAGATAATGAGTCGGTGTCGAGGAAACCAGAACCGGTTAGTGCACGAAGGAGGCGAACGAGTGGTCGAAAGTGAATGGGAAACCGTGAACGCGCAACGTCAAAGATTGCACGCCTAGCTGCGCCTTGGTGCCAGTCATACTGCCAGAATTGCTTGCAGATTCCGACCACGGATCGACTCTCGCTTCGCCCAAAAAGCGCTATCCAAACTTCCACGAACGAGTCAAATTCCGGAATAAGCTCTACAGGAACGAGCTCAACCGTGGACATCAGTAGGCCTACAAGAGAATAAGTCAGCCATCACTCCCATAGCCCGGGTTACTCGCCTTTGAGTACAGAACGGAAGGCTATGGCGTTGGGGTCAGTCACGGTTGAGCCCGTGCGCCAAGCAGTGGCAGTCACAAATACAGGAGAACTGGTGAGTATGGTCAGGAGGAGGTTGAACAAGCCCACATCACTACTGAGGGCCGTGCGGGCCATCAGTGCGTGAGTGGGTTCTCGTTCCTTTCCGCGTCCAGGTGGTGATATCGTCGAGTCCAAAAATGAGCGGTAAGCGTCTGGAATTTCCTTATTTTCCTGCGCTTTTGCATGGAGTCGAGAGAGAACGAACGCCCAGGCAAGATAAGCACATGCGTGTTGAGATCCGGTGTTAGCCATCACGAGAGCATGTATTCGTTTCACGGAGTCCACAGACGTCACATAGAACGACGCGTGGTCGGGCGGTGGTGAAAATTCCACGCCGTCCGGTTCGGCTATTCTCTCCAGTTCAAGGACCTCTATGGTAATGAGTATCCACAGTGCTGCACTGTCCTGCAGAATTTGCGCGCCCTCGTCGTCAAGGAGAAGCATGGTGTTCTGCTGCGAAGATCCGAGATTTGTGTCATAGGCAGCCTCGTACAGCTTCACGACCAACGAGCCGTCGCAAGAGACATATCCCCACATTGCCCAGAAGATCACTTCTAGCAACAACAGTTGTTCTTTGCAGTTTTGCTTTGCCCATCGCGAAGCTGCCCTAGGGTCTGTACCGAGGTTGCTCGGGACCTCCTCGGAAGTTTTGCGTAGGTACTCGTCGATGAGCTCGCCTGCGAGCACACGACCGTCGGGGATAATCTTGGGCAGGTTTTCGGACGCAATCACATGAATAGGATCCTCGGCATTTTGTTGGGCGCGAAATAGTGGGATCAGGGTTCTCAGGACGAAAAGGCGCTCTGAGTAGTAAAATGGAGTGATGGCCGCAACAAGTTCTTCCAGTAGCGTCTTGTCCGACTTGAAGCCGTTCAAGTGAAGCCCTTCGTTGTAAAGAAACGAACGCAAGAGAATCAAGGCATGAATCTCATCGATGTCAAAGTGCTTGCTGAGGACGGTGGTGAACTCTTTCGCGACATCATCGACCTGAAGCTTGACGCCGTCTGAAAGAGTGACGGTGCCACTTTCGATGGCTTTCCGAGACGCGTCGTTTGGTTTTCCATATGGTCTAGAGACATTGCGGAGTTGGGCAGTGCGGGGAGTTATGATCTGTGTTATTTGTTCCTGCGAACCACCTTCCAGCCGACCTGAGAGAAAAGAATGCAGTTGCTGATAGGTCCTATATACCCAATTCCATTAAACGCGTTCCCGTCAGTGAGACGGGTACATACACATCGATCAATTTGGAGCGTTGTGAAGGTTCCCCTAACATTCTGTCCAGAGTCCCCCAGTTCTAGTTTGACTGGTTGACTACTGGATGGTTGTTTGTCTGTGTTTGATTCCAAGGTCATCGCCAAATACTCCCAAACAAATATAGCTGACATAATACAATGCTGAGTCATTATAATATTTTTCGAAGAGGCTGTGGAGCTGCCGGCTCGTCTTTGTCCTCGACCATCACAGTCGTCGACACCGCGTGGACCACAAAACACGCCGTTCGCTTGTTACAAGGACAACTCTCGTCTCGTCTCGTTGGTACGACAAAAGACATACTTTGTGTGATTCGGACGTCGTTTATACTCTGTCCATGTCAGCGTTTAGCTACTAGACTGTTACACAGCAACCACAGCATCGTTCATTACCTCTACCAACGTCGCTCTCTTTCCTTTCTTTTCCGCGCACTTAAGCAAACAGCAGACGAGCACTCGTATTTGAAGAGAAAATGGCTTTCTCACAACCATTCCCACTCGCTGCACAGGCTCCAAAAACACAGCAGGCAACCTACGGCCCTGACCTTGCCGTTCGCCTCATTTGTCCAGACTGCCGAGACCCAAATCCTAACATCGTTGAGGAGTATGGAAGCGGTGATCTCGTGTGTGGGGGCTGTGGTCTCGTGCTCGGCGACAGAATCGTAGACACGAGAAGCGAGTGGCGGGTAAGTACATGTTGTATCTCACCTTTTCTTTTGAACAGTGCTATACATGTCGTTAGACATTCGCAAATGATGAAGGGGATGACCCTTCGCGTGTCGGCGCTGCTTCGGACCCCTTGATGGAGGGTATGGAGCAACTTGACACCGTCATCAGTTTCCGCGACGGCGGCAGTGGCGTTGCGCGCGAACTTCAGCGTGCTGCATCGCGCTCACAGAGCTCACGCTCCGAACGAAACCTTCTTTCTGCCTTCCGAGATATCGGCAGCTGGTGCGACCAGTTTTCTCTGCCGAAAACCATCAGCGACATCGCGAAGCAGCTGTACAAGCGTTCAGACGAAGAAAAACTTCTTCGGGGAAAACCCTTGGAGGCAGTCATCGCAGCCTGTATCTTCATTGCCTGTCGACAGGCCCACGTGCCTCGAACGTTCAGGGAGATTTGTAATCTCACCCATGTATCAAAGAAGACGCTTGGACAGTGCTATAAAGCACTCGAACAAGCTTTCAACCTCTCACCGGGCGCTACTGCACAACAGCACAACGCCTCCAGTACGACGACCGGACCAGAAAATCTACTCGTGCGGTATTGTAACCACCTCGATCTGGCTCCCAATGTCCAGTCGGTGTGCAGTGATATCATCGTCGCTGCACGAGAGCACGGCATCGCAGATGGTCGGAGTCCGGTATCTATCGCTGGGGGAGCCATTTACTTTACCTGTTTGCTTTTGGGAATACCGAAGCCAATACGGGAGATTAGTGCAGTGGCTGGGGTCAGCGAGGGCACCATCAAGTTGGTGTATCGATTTTATTATTCAGAGAGGGAAAAGCTCGTGAAGGAGGATTGGATAAAAGATGGACGAGCGGTAATGGCCAGGCTCTCGATTGACAAATAGAGGGTCCAGGGTGTTCCGAGGGATTTCCTATGTATCATACTCGAAAACTTTTGTGGAGGTATTTATATATGTACATGGCATGAAATGCGAGGACTATCGTTTACCCCTCTTGCTTTTTCCGGAGTCTTTTGAGCGTTTTGACACCTCCCGTCCCAAAGCGACGCCCCCTTTACCCTTGCTCACCGCTCGAATCGCCTTGCGGACGTTGACGACATCATCGCCAGTGCCCTTTTCAATCTTCGCCCTTTTAGCATCTCCATCCAGTTGTGATAGGACAGCAAGCGATGCCTGCTTTTCTTTTTCTGCGGAGACCTCCGTAGGATCAAACTGACGCTCATGAGCTCGGCCTCTACACAGAACCATGAGAGAATATATATATACCTTGCGTTTGACGCCGCGTATCTTCTTGTCCCCTTCGAGTTTCTTGTCGAACTTACCCATGCTTGCGGTACTCGTCCGAGTAGCTGCCAATGTTTTTTCGAGTTCTTCCTTCCGTTGCTCTCGCTCACTCTGTGCAGCCTGCGCACGAGCAAGATTCTGCAACCGTTGCCGTTCGTTTTTAGCGACTCTGGACTTGCGTTCGTTACGAGCTTCTTGAGCAGGGTCAAAGTCCACATCTGTTTGACCGTTCCATCAATTCGTTCTACTAACAAAGAAAAAAAAAGAGAGAAAGAAAACACCGCACCGGCATTGGCTTTAACCTCGTGTATCCACTGATCCTCCTTTTCCTTGTTCTTCCCATCTCTTCCCCACCGATTAACCCACTCCTGTTTTTCCTCGTCCCATATTTTCTTGTCCCTGCGTTTTTTCTGTATACCCTTGGCAGCCGCGAACTTTTCCCACTTGGTGAGCGGTTTGGGTTTAGGAAGGGGTTTTGCACGAGGAAGTTGTGTCGTTGGCGGTGGAAGTTTTGCAAAGGAGCCGTCGACAGACGATTCGGTCGGAAGTACATATAGAGCTGCTACTAATGCTTGGATGCCATCTCGAGCAGTCGACTTGAGATACTCTTCGAGGTTGGATCTTGATTTTTTATAATATTATCAATAGGCGGTTCTGTGAACGAGGAGAATGAATACGTACCGGTAGCTGTCTTCGTCGATTGGGTTGTGGTCGGTGACAGTCAAAAATCCAGCATCGACATCGAGCGGCGTGTCTTTTTCTACTGTAACAGATTGACTGCAGACAGTGTTAGCTGAGAAGCTGAAAACGTTGCTTGAAATACCTACAATTTAGATGCCTGAGCAGCGAGGAGATTTGAGACGTCCATGGGTAGCGCTGAAGTCAAAATCGGGGGTGGCTGTCGTCTTCAAACCACCATGAAGACCGAATCAGACTCGCCGGCGACGACTCAACCGACCACCGTGTCCACGCCAACTACAACTACCACTGGTACTACGGCAACGCCAGCGACGACGGTCGCGGCGACAACGACGCCGTATGCCAGTCAATGGAGCACAGCGCGTGCGCTTCGATCCTGAAATTTGAGTTGCAGTAACGATCAACAGGTTATTATTTTATAGACATCCCCATCGACCCAGCCCTCCAACAGCAGTCCCAAGTCGCCACTGCGTCAGTGAAAGAAAAAACCGTTCTTAGAAGCCAATGATGTATCTTATATTCTTGCAGGACGACGACCGCGTACTCGCATTACCAGTATTCCCAACACTATCCTCAAGCCGCGTATACACACTACCAATATGCACCAGCACCAATCACCGCACAACCTCAGAGACAACAGACAACGACCACAGCGCAGTCTGCCAATAGTGGTATTGATACAGCAGACGTTGCGACGCTGAACGATGCGTTGGGAAGCGCAGGCGTAGATTTGCGAGTACGTCTCACTCACTTTGTATACAATCCTCGAACGACTGATTCGACTTGCTCGATACACAGGCCGAAGAGGAGAGTCTACACAGGACCTATGACACGCACCAGCCCTACCGTCTCTTCGAAGACCGTTCCCGAAAACAACCTGTCACTCCCTCATTTGACGCCCGTTTCTTGGGCGCGACGATGCGCACGATCGGGACGCAGCATAAGGTGACAAAGGTCCCAGAAGATTCGGTGACGTATCTGGCGTTGGCGCTCCGTGCGCGGTTGCAGGACCTTGTGACCGGTATGATCGGTGCAGCGCGTCATCGGACAGATGCAAGACACGATAAACCTGTACCTCTTTACGAAGATGGGACGCCCATGTGGACCGTCGTCGTGCGGAACGACTATGCGAAGCAACTAGCAGCTCTCGAAAAAGCCGAGAGAGAAGAAGAAATGAAGATCCGGAGAGAAAGAAAGGAAAGGGCAGAACTTGCAGCCGCTCACGCTGCCAATCTGGCCGCACAAGCGTCAGGGAGTGGAACCGCCATGGCAGTCGACGAAGAGGATGGAGCAGGAACGAAAAAGAAGAAGAAAAAGGAGGGTCCAGGTGTGACGGCGAGAAATATGTCGGAGGACGTGCGCAAGAAGATGTCGAACGCGGTGGCGAGTCAGGCAGCGGGGATTGGTGGCAAATACTCTTGGATGACAGCAGCCAATGCACCAACCGTCACGCCAAAACCTAAGCCTGTTACTACATCCGCGACGACGACGACGCCGGCGACCACTACGACACCTGCCACAACCACGACGCCTGCAGCGTCGGCGAATACCTCATGGGCGAGACCCTACGTGTCGGCAACCAAAGCTGCTTCTACTGCTGCTCAAGCGGCAGAGGCAGACAACCGCCTAGTCGTCACGTTGCGCGACGCCTTGTTCGCCATCGAAAGAGAACGGGGTCACGGTGGTGGACGTGGAGCAGCTCGAGCCTGGGTGTAATCCATTTCTTGCGTAACGTTCTGTGCATACGATGTCGATCTCACACGCTCCAATTATTTTTTGGTGCCATGCACGAATGGAAAGCTAAAATGCAACATTACTATTTCATGGAAAAAGACCGAGACCGACACGAAAACGAGGTAAGGAACAAGCGACGCACGGTAAGTACTA
This sequence comes from Pisolithus tinctorius, assembly GCA_024663395.1. Lineage (NCBI taxonomy): Eukaryota > Fungi > Basidiomycota > Agaricomycetes > Boletales > Pisolithaceae > Pisolithus > Pisolithus tinctorius. The sequence continues at coordinate 12,765 of JANFAH010000198.1, forward strand.
GGAGACGCAGAACAACAGCAGCAGCAGAAAAAGAAAGGATGGTTCGGGTTAGAGTGAGTAGGTCACTGCAGTATGCCATTGAATGTCGGAAGAGAGTCATGGTGGATAGCGCTATAACGGTGTGTTATCCTACAACCAAGAACCGGAAAAAAAGCAAACAAACAAAAAAGCTAGAGTAGGCCGCCAACAAAAAACATGAAGCAAGCAGCAACACACATACAGGAGCAACTGATTGAATGTCAGTGGGTGCACTAGTAATAGACAACACCCTGTGAAGTGTGCGGGTCTGCATGGTACATCTCATACTGGGGTACTTGAGAGACGTCATAATAATGTGAGTAGCCGTATTGGTCAGGGTAGTAATACGGTTGTTGAGGATATGCAGAATAACCCAACATAGCCGCATCGACGGGATGACCAGGCGTCCCAGCATTCACACCATCTCGGGGATCCAACTCTCCGTTCTGAGCCACATACGACTCAGTCGACGCAGCGAACGGTGGGGCGTTGTCAGGACTAATAGGTTGTGATGGCTCGTACGCTGCGGCACTCGTGCGTAGACCAGACGGTCGACGCTGCGATTTGGTCGAGACCTTAGCATCCGGTGTCAAAGGGGCACGAATCTCCACGCGAGCGCTCTGTCGGGGGAATGAGAAGAGCGGTCCGCCAGTCGTAGGGTCAATGAAGTTGGTGAGGGGAGGCGTATGTGGTGGAGCGAGGAAATCGGGAGATCCGGAGTGATGGTGCATGTGCCCGGGAATGAAGGTCATTCCAGGGGGTGTCATCATGCCATGTGCCATCGGACGAGGCGTGTACAGCGGAGCCTGGAGATACACAGGACGCCCGGTCGTGACGTCATAAGCCATACCGTGCTGGTTCACTGCAATACCGGGAGGCAAAGGCGACGCATAACCGTAGTGCGAACTGTACGGGGGGGAAGGTTGGGGATGTGGGAAAACAGTTTGCAGAGGTGGAGGCACCGGTGGCACGTTGCGCCGTACAGAGGTCTCTTGGGTGTCGTTTTCGGTGGATGGTGCAAGGGTTTCGGCGTCGTGATGAGCAACGGTAGCTGAATCCGACGACTGTGTTGCGGACTGAGCAGATTGAACACCTGGCACCTGCTCTGAAGAGGGAGCCTTGACGGCTTCCGTCGAAGGAGGGGGGACTGAAGACTCAGCCTGTGAGGATGCCTCGGCAAGGGGCGGCACTTCCTGTGGTGGGGTGCTTGCAAAAGATGCAGCTATGGGTATCCTTGGGGGAGCAAGCTCTGGTCTCACTACAAATACGTCGTCGATAGGAGGATCCTCTACGGTCGTCAGAGATTCTGAAGGTGCGGATACTGCCTCCTCCACTTTCTCCTTGACAGAACGTGGGGGTAGACGCACTACAAATGCCTTGTCACCATCCTCGGAGGGTGGTGCTTGGGAGGTTGACAAAGTCTCCTTCGTCGACGTCCGCAATGCGTTCACAGGGCCACAGACGACCTGCGCCTCCGCACCCGAGAGCTTGACTCTGTATCCCGGACCAACGCCGGGTCGGGGTTTGAGGTTGGAATCGATATAGAGGAATGAATCGTGCTGTTTCGTCCAAACGCGCTCAGGTTTCATAGCGTACCACGTCCTGTCGGGAGTCGACACCGGCGGAACGAGTAGAGGTCTTGTGGGTGACGAAGCGAACCCTCTGCCACGAACCATCCCGCGACGACCACGGAAAGGAAATGCACTCCTCCCACGAGGGTTGAAGCCCCGTGTGGGACGTGCCTCTTGTTGTTGTTGCTGCTGCTGCTGCGCTTCGCGCTTCCTCTCCTCGCGTTTACTCATTTCCTCATATCCATCGTGTGTCCAGGGTTGATCGACACGAGGTACCTCCGTAGTTGGCTTCTGAGCCTCCTGAGGGTCAGGATCTCTTTCTGCGGATCCGCGATGGCCTGAATCGGAACCGATGAAAGGGACCCCTCTGCCCCTGCCACCCACGAAGCCACGACCTCTGCCTTGCCAACGGCCTCTCCACCACCCGGAGAGACTACGCCAATTCTTGTCGAGTAATCTATCGTCGTGTCCCCAGAAGTCGCCCACCCTGGGCACAAACGATGGATCTGATTCCAGTCGTTGCTGATAAGCCTGACGAGCAGACTGACCAGGACGTCTGGATGATGCCCTCCGAGACGGTTGTCTAGAAGTGGACGGAGATGGTTGGCTGTCTGTGGGGAAGTCTTCCGGCTCGGGTTCTGTCTGAGGCGGAGAAGGCTGTGTGGGTACAGGCCGATCCACATTTGGCGCCGAGGCTGCACGTTTAACTGGTGGGCGCTTGGACGACCTTGATGTTCGTAGTGAGGGTGCTGCGCCACCGCGATGCAGGTGGTCGATGTCGAATGTCGATAGGTCTGCGAACTCGACTACGGGCAGATCGGAGGGGCCGTTAGTGGCCTCCTCTGCAACCATTTCTGACCAGTTTCCCCCTTCGAACAAAGGACCATCCTGGCTCTGAGAAGTGGCAGCGTTTGTAAGAGATTTGACGTCAGCGGAACTTTGAGTGGTGTTTGGAGTGAGTGCCCGCGAATGTGGGCCGTTGGAGGAGACCTCTTCCGAGGCGGGTTCTGTATCAGAATCTGTGGCAGATCCCACAGACGAGTGGTCGTCGTCGTCAGATTCTGAGTCTGTTCCTACCTCACGCACGATCTCGTCGTCGCTGTCAAAACCATCCTTGCCACGGCCGCGACGCCTGACTGGCCTGGTTTTGCGTGATTTCGGGTTGGGGGCGGGAGGGGTACCTGGCATGCTAGTGCTGTGGAGATGATGAGTGCCAGGTACAAAACGGTGGTCCAGCAGGCTCACAACGCACAGGAAATATATGACAATCGGGCGATCAGTAAAAAATTCGAAAAGATGGTAGCCAACGGATATCCGAGCGTCTGCGTCGATACGATTGGTTAGATTTCGGCGTTGAGAGACCAGAAAGTCCACTTTTTGTGTCAGCGACTGCACTGTTGAGCAACCTCACCGCTGCCCAAGGCAAAGGGGTGACTGAGGGAGTCGGAGTATGCCGACTTTCAATCTCCGACGCGGTGCCGTATATGTCGGAGTCAAGATGCGCGGGCGGCAACAGCAATATCAAAGTATCATGGATCCAGACCAGTTCAATCACTGCCAGGCTCGTCTGTCGACTGGCAGGACGTATCACTATGTAGACGAGAAACCAGCCAACGACAGCGATGAGACTGTGACGCTCTTGTGCATCCATGGGTTCCCAGATTTATGGTATATTTAATACGGGCGAGGATCCAGGTATGTGCTGACTCGCCGCAGGTATGGCTGGCGCCATCAGATAAAGCCATGGGTCGAGCACGGCTATCGGGTCGTCGTGCCAGACATGCTGGGGTACGGTAAGACGGACATGCCCACAGAGACTTCCGCCTATTCTACAAAGAATCTCTCCAACGATCTCGCTGCGCTCTTGGACCATATCGGCGTTCAGAAGGCAGTGCGTGCGTCTCCCTCGTCCGACCAAGTCATCACACTAGATACTCCATATTAGGTCGTCGTAGGACACGACTGGGGCGCGTTCATCGCGAGCAGATTCGCACTCTGGCACCCCGACAGGTTGCTCGCTCTTGCCATGTACGTCACTCCACCGCATTTTGATGGAAGTTTTGACTCAACTCCGCGCAGCTTGTCTGTTCCATATGCACCGCCTATGAAGCAGTACTACTCGCTTGAGCAGATTGTGCAGTACTTCCCGTCATTTGGCTACCAACTCTATTTTGCATCTGAAGAATCCGCGGCTGAGATAAATGCCCACGTATGCGTTATTCTCGATATTCGGTGTTCTACCATGGCTGACTTCTACAAGCTTCCCACCCTCTTCTATGATCTTTATAGAGCCCCAGACACCAGAATTAAAACCATGCTGCAAGTCGGTCGAATGCGCGAAGTCCTGTTGAGCGCACCTGTCACCGAAGGTTGCATCTTGAACGAAAAGGCAAGGCAGGCATCAACTTCTCTGATTGGCTGATGGACTGAGTTTGGCCAGGAAATTGCTTATTACGTCTCGAACTACGAGAGAGGCATGATTGGACCGTTGTCCTATTATCGCACGACTCAAATTCGATTCGAAGAGGAGATTGGTGAGCGATTAACGATAGATCAGGTATCTTCGTAACTCACCTTTTTGCTCAAGCTGCATCCCTTCCGTCCAAACCCCACCTTACAATACCAGTCATCTTTATAGGCGGGAAAGAGGACAAAACTAGTAATCTTGCCGCCGTCGAAGCACATAGGGCGTTGATAGACAAGTTCACTGTGGTCGTGTTGGAAGGCAAAGGTCACTGGTTGATGTTGGAGGCCCCAGAGACCATTACGAATGAAATATTGTCGTGGTTGAATGGTCTAGGTATAGTCCCTGGTACTCAGCAGCGACTCCATTTGTGAGGGGCTGTTGCCAACAGAAATACGAAGTAATAAGTGAGAAGTTCTTCCGATTGAAGCGGACGATGTATTATTACAGAGGTTAGGATGAGAAGCATGTTGTACACGATTAGCTTGCTGCTATCTAAATACCATCGACTTGATTATTTTCAGATTTGCATGCCCCGATGTAGATACGCCATTCATATCATCTCTTTCCGTCATCGCCGGAGGCACGAGCCTATCATCTATGACATTAGCTGAATCTTAAGTGACAAGAGACCTAAGCTTACTCACTCGTACTTGAAGGCACAGCAAGGAACTTGCACACAATTCAAATGTAGAGGGTACGAGTTAGCTGTCAATCACAGTTTCGTTCCTGACAAGTGCTTGTTGTGCTTGGTCCTCTTTTTCCATAGAACTCGCAATCGTGCTTGCATCCGGTGCGTTCCAAGCTCGAGATTCTGCGAGAACTGCAGTGTGCGAGCTACCTAGTCGCCATTTTGTATGCACGGGCTGACATCATCATCTGGAGGCTCCTACCAGCAGACGATGGAGCGTGGCGCCCGTGTGCCACCAGAAAGGACCATTCATCCTGCCATCCGATTACACGACGTGGGGTTTACGCCGAACTGACATAGCAAGAATGCCCCCAAACTCCAAAACTGACCCTCGTAGGGGTGCCTATGGCGTCTGCATTTGAATTCCTCTGATTCAGCCAGCAGGTCCAGAAATGCGAAGAGCATGACGCATTGAGATGGATTAGTCCACTTTCGCCGAACGCTCAGCGACTCCTGCGCCAGACATCCTCGGATCTCCGACATTGCAGTGGTCAATAAGCGTTCATCGATCATCGATCACGTCAATCATCGCTGGCACGCGTTATGGAGTGACGGGTGGTGCATACTGAACGTCCAGGGGGACGGCGTTTCCCAGGCATCCCAAGTTATCATTCCCTTTATTGTTCGGGTCCCTGTGTCTTCGCTTTCATTCATATACCCCTTGTCCCCGGGGCACGGCTGGGCTTCAGCCAGCTTGCTAACATGCCCTTCATCCCTCAGGCTGCTACTGCTCTTGCTCGCCGTTCGGTGCTGTTCAACGCACCACTGGACAAAGCCCATTTCACCTTGGACACATCGGGTGTTGCTGGTGTTTTCGGAGGCGAGGAGGCAGTCTCTGCTATGGCCACCGTACATGTCTACGAACACAGGAAATGGTTGGGGTGGTACAATGGTCCCGGCTCGTATGAGATCGCCCAGCGTTATGGCAGACTCGCCAAGTCAAGATTCTTTGACGGTCTCTTCCCCGGTGTTCATGCGGACCCCGCCACGCTCTTCGACTTGGATGGCCGGGTAGGTCCGAAATTCAGAGCTGCACATTCCGGAACTGTCATCGACGAGTCAAGTCATTTGGCGGACTTGTTGATGAAGGAATGCTCAGATATGCCTCTCACGAAGGTGCAGGGCAGGAAGACAGGACCTATTGGCGTCGCTATTGTTGAACTTCATCATACCCCTAACCATGAAGAATATCCGGCTCAATTCCGCACTCTTGCACCTGTTTACGCCGGTGTGCCCATCCTGGTCAGTTTCATCACATGCGTTGCGTGCCTTCTGGTTAGCGATTGGTTCTCCTTTTCCATGATCCTGCTCGGCATCATCGTCAGCGGCATATCTTGTCTTGTGATCGGCTCCGGGACGTTTCTCTTCACACACCCTGAACCTGCAGAAGGATCTCCCCGCGGAGATGGGATCCTCTGCTCTGACGAGGAAATTGTCATTTTGAGGGGAGAGGAGGCCGCAGTGAACTCGGTCACTCGTGGCAGGTTCTCTATCCGATTCGACAGCGAACCTCAATACGAGAACATTGGGTGGTGTTCCGTTTTGCTGATGGTTCAATTCATCGCGCAATTGCTTCTCATTCCTCAGGGCACTCTCTTCGGCCAAATGATGTTCGTCACATCTCTCGCTGTCTCGTGGGCGTACAACCTCTGGCTGTCCGCATTTGATAAGGAGCAGATCCAGAGAGATATCCTCATGAAGAACGTTCTTCGCAATCCGCAGCTCACAAAATACGAACTCGGCACCCGTACCAGCATGGTGGTGTTTGTTCTTCTTATTTTGCAGGCGAAAGAGCCGGACAAGATCATGAATTCTCTCCTGCCTAATGACACCAAGGCATGGAGGAAGTGGAAAGGTGCCATCATCAGTCGAATCCAAAGCGCAAAAGACTTCGACTTCGACCCGGCTGACTGGGACGATGAAAACTTCACTGATGGAGACAGAAAACTGTTAAACGCTCTCTTCCAAGATGCACGGGATGCCTATGAGGGCTTCAAGATGTACCACAGAGCGTCAGATTACAAAAGCTGATGAACTTGATGACCCTCCGTATACCTCAGTACCTCGTACGCTGTGCCATTTTACTATCTTGATTTGATTGACTGATACGGCTAGCACACATGTTTAAATTTCATTATATACCGCAAGGTCTTGTACACGCATCGTACATAACTGTTCTTGTATCTAGCAGCCTGTGTCCAATCGAAGGGAACATATGATGTATTGTTACAGAGGTTATGAAATCTTGCTGCCTTTTAACAGACCAGAATCTCCTTTCGGGTGAACCTTAATTGCAAACACTCCCCGGAGTTCAAATAAGTCAGGATAGTATTTTGTTAATTTCCTGATGTTGTTCCGAGACAAGCGCCCGCTGTTGCTATCCCAGGTCTCCTGAGCGCCTGCTATGTCCCCACACTTGTGCTGTGTGCGTGAGCATGATTCTCTGGTGAAAGTCGTTCTTTGTATAAGGCAAAGTCATGCCGAGTTTCCTCCCTGTCCTTGAGTACCTGCCAAATTCACTATCAAAAGCGCTATCGAATTATAACAGTGCGGGACCGATAGGTCACAACAAGAACGACACCATGGACCCACTCTTGTGGTGCCGTTCTTGTTGTGACCTAACAGCTTCCCTTTCATCCCTGGATGTTTTAAAACATCCACGCCCTCGCAACACCGTGTCGGATTCGAATGTTGCACAGGCGCTGATCGCCTTGATCATTTTTAGCACAATTTCATCGCTCTACGACAGGATATGACCTGGCCTGAGAACAGAAACACTCGACTTGCGTTAGTCTGCCGTCGTCTATTTTGATCGAAGCGAAGTGTAGCGGTACGGGGAATATCCGATGAGCATTAGCAGAGGGCCAGAACATTACTTCTGGCGTCCCCGGTGGTGTTGGCCCCGTCACTAGAGTTCTTGCTTATTTCCTTATATATCGCCGTGTCGTCCCCGGTGGTAACAAAGTCCAGCGGACGTCAGCATAACCCCGACTTATTGATTATCATGGATTGGGTGTGTGAAAGACAGACGCATAGTAAATCGTATGGAGCAGGAACTTCAAGCCAATATCTGCGGGACGTAGGAAGTAATTATGAGTATCGGAATACGTGATCCCAAGTTTGTGAGTGGTTTCTGGAGATCATCAACGATCAGGATGATGTGGATGCCGCCGAAGCCCCACTCCGTCTAACCAGTGTTTGGTTGAAAAGGTCTCTGAGCAGCTCGACCTCGTCTATGGCCTTTCTAGGTGCCTTTCCTTGGACGATAGACAGGATCGTGTCATTGGAAACGATGTATACTGGTCTGTCAGGTAAGTTGGCGTTTTCGAGGTTCGACTTGATGTTCTCCCGGGTCTCATCGATAAAATGCTGCCGCGCCTCCCTGTAAAGTCTGTCGTGCGACCCGAGATCACCATCTTCATCGTCGCTATCGTGCCCCATCTCCCTCATCACATTCCTGATGTGCTGGTCTGCCTTGGACCGCACTATGAAGGCGGGAATATTGAACCGCGCGCAGTTGCTGAGAATAGCAACATCCGTCATCGTAAAGCGGTTGTCGAAGAGGACAATGATGCAATCGAAGACGTAGAGGCCTTGGGCATTGAAATACTGCCAGTCGGGAATTTTGATCGTTCCTGCACCTGGGATATCGTACCAAACAAGCGGGTATTGAGGATTAGGGTCTGGGTATCTGTCGAAGACGCGAGTGGTCTCGGTGACACCGGTGGCAGCAGCACCAGCTTCCCTGTTGCGCAAACCACGAAATGCGTTGATCAGGGAAGACTTGCCGCTCCCTGCGACGCCGGCAACGGCGAAATGAAAGAGTCCCTCTTTGTACTGTACCCGCCTTTTTGCGGCTTCCAGCTCTGCTACAGTCGGTGTGACGACAGGCTGTATACCCTCTTTCCACCGTTTCTCTATTTCCTCCTTTGCAGACATGGCTTGCTTCACTTCTTCCTTGGCTGCTTTGGCTGCTTTTTCTGCCTCAGCTCGAGCAGCATCCGCTTTTTGACGCTCTTCTTTGGCTATCTTTTTCGCTCTCTTCGCTTCCTCCTTTGCAGCCTCTTCTGCTTTTCTTGCCTGCTCTTGCATTTCTCTGGCTCGTTCCCGTTCTTGTGCTGCCTGCTCAGCGAGCCTCGCAGCATCCGCTCGTGCCTCCCGTACAGCGGCCTCAGCCTCTAATCTCGCCTGCGTCGCTGCTCTCTCCGCCTCCACCATCTCCGTCATCATTCTATGCGCTTCCTCGCGCGCCTTCCTTGAGGCTTCCTCCAATGCTTCTAGACGCTCCCTTGCATGTCGACGTTCTTCCTGCGCTTCATCGCGGATACGCTGCGCCAGTTCTCTGGCCTCTTTGGCTCTCTGTAGTGCATCCTTTAAGGCTTCTTCTTCGTGTGGACGGTTCCCTATCGCCACCATCGTCGGGTTGGGAGCTGGGCGTCGAAACGCGGCTATCAAGGTAGCAGCTGTGGCTCCCAGTACAGGCAGCACTGACATAGCAGGACCCATCGCTTCTATCCTTGTCGTTCCAAGAGTGAAGGATACAATGACGATAAGTGGGAAAGTATATGGACGTACGCGGCAAGAGGTACTGAAGTCGCAGGCGCAGTATACGGTCTTTAAGGTACTGTGCGAAGTGGCTTGGGACGAGCACTATTGGGCTTCTTAGGGCAAGGGTTGTACAGCTATCTCTTGTGGGCAGGAAATCTCGATATATCTAATAGAAAGTGCTCATTAGAACCATGAGGCTATCCTGTGACATCCCTATCGTGATGAAGTACTCGTGATTCACCTAGATAAGCCAACCGATGATCACGAAGTGCTCACATTTGGGTATCATCCAGGAATGGAGTTGGTAGGCCCCCCAAATAACCTAGTGTTGACGTCAGTCTTGGCAATGGGAAAACGCTGCAGGAAGCAAGGCTGCGACGGCGAAAAGAGACGGAGGTCCAGAAGAGTTACTACAGCATGTGTGACGCATGTACTGCTATGACCAGATCTCCTGTTTTAGTGAAGGATGATGGTCACATGTCAACAGGATCTTGCTGTGATTACTCTCAGTCTTACGAGCGTAGCTCCACTGTGGTGGTGCAACTCTAACGTGAACGTCAAAGTAAAATTTGCTCGGGCCTACCTGAAACTACTGCTCGGAATTCCCGGAACTTGGACCTACGTTGTTATGTAAGCTTCCTTTTCCGCTCCCTTCTCTGGCGCCGTGGTACATTCGGGTTAACTCCTATACCGAATTTCTTCGGACGTTACGCGTTAACTTCAGTGTTTGCCATCTAACACACGGTGAGCGGACTTGGAACGCTGAGCATAAGATAACACAGGCATACGGAATGGAACTGGACATGGCGACCAACGAAGCATTCAGGGAAGAGGAGGAAGTACGTACTCGAAAGGCGATGAAGAGGTACGAGGCCTTTACTTGGTATACTATTGACCGGGTGCGATCGAAACAATTCCTGAATCTCCCTAGCTCGTTTGCACACCTGTGTTGCCTGTTCAGCGGGCCTCGTGGCATCTGCTCGCATTGCTTGTACAGCAGCTTCTGCCTCTACTCTGGCCCTCGTCGCCGCTCTCTCCGCATCTTCCATCTCCATCGTCATTCTATGTACCTCTCCACGAACCCTCCTTGAAGCGTCCTCCACTGGCTCCAGATGCTCCCTTGCGTGATTGCATTCGTCCTGTACTTCTTAGCGGATATGTTCCGCCAGTTCGTTGGCTTCCTGAGCTCTTCGTCGTGCCTCCCTTATGGCAACCTCCTCTTGCGGACGGTTTTTGATCGCCACTACGGTGAGAGTTGGGGGCCGGGCGTACAAATACAGTTATCATTGCTGGAGCTGCAGTTCCGCATGTAGCCAGAACTGATATGGCGGCACCCCTTGCACGGACTGCCATTTCGAGGGTAAAGGATACGTTCAGCGGGAAAGTGTGTCACAAGTGACCGCACGAAGCGGCTTATGGTATCCTTTTGTCTTGTATCGCGCTAGTCAGCTTTCTTCCTGTAGATAGACACGAGCAACCCTAATCACTCTTCACACGAGGTCATGAGGTCGTCTCTAGCATGTCTTCCCGACATTGCATATCGTGACTTGCCAGCCTTGCTGTGTCGTTCGAAAACCTGCCAAGTTTTCCGATCAAAACAGCCTACCACCCGCCAGAAGCCGGCAGAACTGCCTTTGATTTCGGATCGTATCCTCAGATCTTCTACCGCACGAGAAATCAAAGGTGGGGCCGAGGTGGCTCAAATCCTCTAGGCATCCAACCATTGTGAAGTATACGGACGTCCGACAGAAACGCAGACGTTGCCAGCGGCAATGGAGAAGTATAGTGTTTCAGCTCGGTTGATCACGCCTGTCGACTTTTCGGTAGGCGGAACACAGGGAAAATACAACAAGTTGAACAAAGTTTGTAGGGGACAACCATGCAACAGCGTGCAAGGTTTCAGGTGGCCAAGAAAAATCTTTCAATTCGAAGCTGGGAAAACTAGCTCAGCGCTTGATCAGGGCGATTATAGTAACCCTTTCGGTAGCCCTAGAAGGCAGGAAGACTGCGAAGTGCAAGGGCAACCTTATACGCCTGCCTTTCCCTAGAGAAGGCCGTCAGGCATGTATGGAGGTGGTATTTCACATTACATGACACGACATGGCTCCATCTTTTGGCGAAAAGACTGAGTGGCGGATGTAGGATGAAATCACCAGTATCACACCTCCACTTCTCTTCGCAGTGCTGTGGCCTTACCAAGTGTCAGATGGGCGGTGATACCGATAACCGCCGCTTCACGCACCTCTATATGTCTCTCTCCGACCTTCGAACTCTCTACGCCATCTGAAAGTTTCGACAGGTTCGCGAAGCGGACAGCATCGCTGCATAGCTCTAAATCGATATGTGAATCCTGGGATCGAAGGTGTTGCCGGGTGTTCAGCGATGCTAAAAGCGAGTTGGCATATACTATTCGATAGTCAGATGGGGTGTTCTTCCATCACTTGCAGGACACGAAAGACTGACATTTTCCCATGGCGAACTCCATCCCCATTGCCCATGAATTCTGGTTCTCAATAGTCTGAATGAACTGTGAGAGGGACATTGTCGTAGCTTAGTGTAATGTGTCATACGTACCGCGACGAGCTCTGCAATGGCAACTAGTCTACAATGAAAAGCCTGGATAAGTCATAGTACAAACGAAAGAAGGACCAAACTCACAAAGTCAGCAAACACCGGTTAACAGCGTAGATGATAAGCGTGTTCAGAAGACGTTTCGTTCTAAGCAGGGTTCGTTAGGTACTGTGGAATCACTGGCACGACTTGTACTCACCTTGGGAAGGCGGAGTGAGAGCCATTGTCATACAGAAGCAAGCAAAGTGACACCGTAATCAGAACCTCGGCTAGTACATAGGTGGCTGAACAGGGTATTGAGGCATGCAGCTAGGAATAGCAACTTGTGAGCTGAACAGCCAACATGTCTGATAACAGACCTACCGTAACTTGCGAAGCAGAGCTGAGTCCGTTATTGGTGAACCTATACATGGATGTCATTATTCCTGTGAGGATGATAGGATGCATTGAAATACAGCAGAAAAATCGTCCCTTTTGCTTGATTAGCCTAGGTCTGTCGTGGTGAAATACAAGCACGAACCTATGCCTAACCCTGTTGAAATATAGTTGGAAATATCTCGTCGGCATGATAATAATAAAAACTCACCAAATTGAGCCAGCAACAATAGTATCTATTGTGACCATGTCACTGGATAATATTTTTGTCATCAAGCAAAAGTACTTACAATTGGGACAGTCACCAACCACTTCGCCTGAGAACGACAAACTGATTGATGTCAAAATTTTGAGAGGCAACCGACAGCTTTGATGGCACCTACGATAATATATTTTATGTGCGAAGAAACTGGCAACATTCGGTTGATGAGCATCAACTCGTATAGGTGGTCACCTACCATTGAACTGCAATAATCACAAACAACTGCAATGCAACTAAATTTTGTCACAAATAGTTTTGAGTTGAAACGGACGTACATTCACCAGAGCCGATGCCTAAGCAAAAAATCAGTGCCTGGTAAGTGGTAGAAAATTGGGTATGCTTACTGGGAATGACCTGCGATGTCTCATCAGTGGGAAACAGCTCTGAAATGGAGGGCATACGCACCAGACATCATGCTCCAAACTCATCAGATTGCCGTAATTGGTTATCTGCAGCGATTAAGTACGATGGTCACAAGAAATGAACGCATCATATTCACCAGGTAGTAATACAAGAAATGACACACTAATTGACCATTAGCCATGCATTCACGCGGACGCACCAGAAACCCACTGAATGAGACCTGCAGGGTATCAAGAATCCTGACTTCGCATGAGCTGCTTTGAAGGCTACCCAGAGTAGCCTAACTCACCATATGGCAGCTACGACGAACTGTATCATCGAGGGATCCTCATAGTAGTTCATGTAATACATATAAGTCTATATAAACGGTAAGCAAATCACGAGCCTGAACATTCTGGATAAAGCGCCCCTGGAGAGTCGTTATGCCATATAACCTTGACATGGAATAAGGTCATCAGAAAGGAGACGGAACAAAATCAAGCGAACCAACACATACATGGCAGAGACCAAACCCCCAATGAGAACAGGACCTAGCGCGAACGGATGAGCAACAAGACCGCATTTGGCTGAGAAAGGCCCTCACCGAACCCGCCCTGGATGCTCATGGCGACTTGTATAAGGGAACTCAATGCGACGAGCCAACTGAGGAGTGAAGGTAAGTGGAGAAGCCCAGTCCAGTTTTTAAAAAGGAGAGCTGCATTTGTATGATTGGGACTTCTTGCATCGCCCCGAGCCATGGAGTAATCCACTAGACTGACCAATCATCGAAGCGTCCGCTCCAAGCTCGGCATCCATCAGGTATGATGGAATGTGTATAAGGGGAAACGGCTCCATGATTTCTGTAGTAGCACTGCCTGTCCTATGGTCCTTAGCTTCACAGCATATCGTCCGTGGGACATCTGAGACAAAGCTGGAAAAAAAGACATTGAATGTCAACGACTCATTTATTTAGAAGCTACAAGTCTGGATGCTGCGGGACCAATACGAAGTCGGTGCTGGTCCTGGCCTGGGGGTGTAAGTGGGTGTAAGTGGATCTGATTTAGCATTGGGCACCATCGGCTATCCCCAAAAAGGAAGGCAATTCCCATTATACACGATACAGCAAGTACTGTACCTGTTTCGCTTGTCAGGTCTATGCGACAAGTAACTATCCTCGCACACCATGCCCTTTTACCTCTCGCAATTTTATGTCATATCGCTGCCCCGAGCGGCGCTCTTCGATGTAATCTCCCCGCTTTCCGAGTCATCACTGGCAGTCCGCATCCAATTTGGTTGTTCCTGCACATGATTCACCTGTATCCTTTCCATTTCCCTCTCCCTGTGCCACTGCGATCCATGTCTATCATGTCCAGTCCCTTCGTCATCCAGCAGATAATGGTGGACCATGCTAGCCTTCCCAAAATATGCTATACTCAGTCCTTTTGTGCTGGCGATACCCCGCTGAGCTACTTGTATCGCCTTTGCGAATGGGCGGGGGTTGGCTGACCTCTTCAAGTTGGATATGAAACACGGTATTTCTGGGGCTGGGGGTGGATGTCATATCCGATCTGAAGGATCCCGGTCCCGTGCGATATGCTGTCAGGTTGTTCCAGGTTTCAGAGATTGTGGCTATGAGCGGATCCATCTGGGGTTGTTGAGAATGGAAAGCGATGAGTGTCCATCTCTCTCTCTCTCTCGAGGAAACTTAGGCACTCTTTGAGCCCCGAAGAATTCGTCTTGTTCACGAAGAAGTATCACGAGAAAGCCCCAGCTGGACTGCAGGCGTTCGATCGAGGGTCTGTCTTTCAGTCTCACGTCTTCAGTGGGGAAATTTTCACCGCCCACAATACCGAGATTTGCAGAGGCGGCAATATGGGCTGGATTTGATTCGGAACAGTTTGTTACTTCTCATCTCTCCCGGTAGTCTGACAGTGTCAATTCCAACGTGATATTTTGAAGCGATGTCTACATTTCGAAGGTCATCCGGTGCCAAGAACTAGTTATGATGAGTACGAAGTCCCTTTGGAAGACACAACGTGATACTAGGCTATTACGAACTCGTTGATCTCCTTTGTCAATTTGTTGCCCGACTTCGTCTAAGATGGGCCTCGGTGAAAAGATTGGTGAGCAAAGTCAACTCATCAATAGCTCTCTTGGGTGCATTTCCTCTCACCATCCCCAACAAATTATCGTTAGATACGATATAGACCCGCTGGTCAGGTAATCCAGCATTCTCCAAGTTGGTCTTAACGCTCTTGCGTGTCTCCTCGATAAACTGCCTGCGGGCAGCCGTATAAAGCCTATTGCGACGTCCTGGGTCATCCTCGTCGTCCTCTTCGCTGTCGTATCCCATATCTCTCATCAAGTTGCGGATATGCTGGTCTGCTTTGGAGCGCACGATGTATGTTGGGATTTGGAACCGCCTGGCATTGGATAGGATGGCAGTATCAGTCATGGTGAATCGGTTGTCGAAGAGGACAATGATGCAGTCGAAGACATAGAGGCCTTGTGCATTGAAGTATTGCCAGTCAGGGACTTTAAGCGTTCCTGCCCCGGGAATATCGAACCAGACGAATGGGTGCTGGGGATTGGGATCAGGATACCTCGTCATCGTAAGAGTGGTCTCAGTGACACCCGTGGCAGCGGCATCAGCGTCCCTGTTGCGCAACCCACGGAAGGCATTGATCAGGGAAGACTTCCCACTTCCTGCGACACCAGCAATGGCGAAATGAAAAACGCCCTCCTGGTACTGGATCCGCCTTTTAGCTTTCTCAAGCTCTTCCGGCGATGGCGTGACCACGGGTTGAATCCCTGCCTTCCATCGCTTCTCTGCTTCCTCCTTAGCGGCGGCTGCCTTTTGGGCCTCTGCCTGTGCTGCTTTGGTAGCCCTATCAGCATCGGCTCGGGCAGCCTCCGCTCTTTGTCGACCTTCTTCTGCAGCTTGCCACCTCCTTTCAGCCTCTGCTCTTGCAGCAGCCTCCGTTCGCCTAGCCTCTTCGATGGTCTGTCTTGCTCGTTCTAATTCTGCCTTAGCCTCCTTCAATGCCTCTTGTTGAGTTGCTGCCGCAGCTGAAGCTGCTGCCTGCGCGGCAGCCGTTGCACGGCTCTCAGACGCAATGATTGCGTCCCTCAACCTCCGTGCATCTTCGTCAGCCCTTTCAGCCT
>JANFAH010000199.1:0-28690 GCA_024663395.1 Pisolithus tinctorius
TTTTTTTCCGGTTCAATTCTGTTGCCGAAAAGCAGAGGGCCCGGCCCTGCCCGGGTTGTCTCTCCTGAAGATTTGTCCTTAGTAGTACATACTAAACATAGTCAAATTCTTTTGCTGGCATTGGACGTGGAACGGCACGGTCTCATCCGATTGACGCTGCACGCTTGCCCACCAAGGTAATGACCGAGCTCGGCCATACCCACGAATCCCATCAGTTTACAGCCTCGCACAGTCTTTGTACACGCAGGGTGGCTCGACCCTATGTCGGTGTCACAAGGGGATAGCTCGAGAAGGACTTCAGTGAATTGCAGAACGACCTGCCCGCGGTACGCGATCTGAGTGTCTAAGTTTTCAAATACAACAGTAGTGCGTGCACTGCAGAGGTTTTCACCGGTATATACGAACAGTAAGTAGATTTCCCTGCCTACAATTCTCTCGCAGCTCCAAGGAAGATGGTCATTCCTTCTCTTCCATTTATTGATCAAATTAGAACTTGAATCCACCTGCCAGATTCATCACGTTGTAAGGATCGACGTGGTTCTTGATTTTCCTTAGTCGCTCAACGTTATTGCCGTACATGCGCTTCAACGGTGTATCGAAGAGGGCACAGTTGCTGTAGAGTGGGGCATCTTTGACGTCCTGGCCAAGGGAGACCGCCTTATCAAGGAGTGTAGATGCGCTTTGCCGAACACCGTCATGCATCATGCCGTCCGATAGCTCAGAAATCCACGCGAAGTATAGAACAATTGGCATCACGACGTCCTTGTGCGTGGGCGGCCAGGCAGATGGGGCAGAGCTGTATCCCAGCGCCGCCGGCATAACGGGGGAGAAGTCGTACGAAATGAATACTCCCGAAAAGGGTAACAACGTTTGTCCCCAGTGCTACGGAGAAAATTAATTTCCCTTGTCCTAAAATCGCAGTGTGAACATACGATGGACTCGTTGATAGCCGCTTCGATTAGGTCCGCAGAATATTCTGTCACAGTCACGGTGGCGAATATCCCACTGAGTGATATAAGCCAAAATTGTCCCCCGAGACGCAGACCGATACTTAACTTACCGCAATGATAGAGTAGAATTGACTGGGGCGGCTTCGGATGGCTGAAACGAGGAGAGCTCTTCGACCACCAACCCTTGTGGGAGGAGCTCCACTCCCGTCGCTAATGGCAGTGAATCCGTCTCCGGCCACGAAGAAGTTGCTAGGACTAGAGATAGGAATGACCGCGTCTTGATATCCCTGATCAACGCTGGGATGTCTAAGAAGGTATCGAAGACCCCAGGTACTGGGTCTGGGTTATCGTAGAAAAGTATGGTGACTACTAAGTGCTTTTTCCGATTTATCAGAAGTACGTTCCGATAGGTTGAAATGAACATAGCTTACATTTCCGGCGGCGTAATTGGTCGTCATGATAACCTGAGCTTTGGGGTCGCTGTTGTTCGCTGAGAAGTCGGCAGTCGCACGGATAACTTGATCGACAGAAGCCTCAGGATAGATGATGACCCCACCCTGAAATCGAGGTTTAACTCTAACGTGCCATGGCATGCTACGGAAAGACTAACCCAGATCTGCCCTTGGGGATGAGTCTTCAAAATAAATTTCGTTACGATACCCTTGCAACCTGTCAGTCTAACTTAAAGATGGCGGTGAAGGCAATTGCTACACACGAAATTGTCATAACCTCCCTAAAACAAAATAGCTAGGTTATCAGGAGGTTCGCCAAATAAAACGGATGTCGATGACGCACCCTGAGACCAAAAAATAAATCAGGATGTGATGACTCCGTGACATCGATCACTGCGCCGTCAGGCAGAACCAGCTCGAAGGACTCGACATTATCCAGCGCCAAACCGTACTGATTCGTTAGCCACGAGTATCCTTTGAGACCCAGTTAGGTGCTGCACTAAACTCTGAGAGTAGTTCATACCTCCACCAAGAGTGAAACCCGCGACACCTATTCCACTTACTCTTCCACCAACGACATTCACGCCATGAGGCTCGAGAGCGGTGTAAACATCATCCCAAATCACACCAGCCCCTACAGTCACAGTCCGTGATTCGGGATCATACACGATTTCAGAGAACCTAGACATCACAATCTGTACGCCAGTGGTGGAGGAGAAGCCCGGATTCAGCGTGTGGCCGCCGCCTTTAACCTTAAACAACCAATTAGTTAGGCAGTGTGAACAGTTTACTACTTAAGGGAGACAGACAGCAAAAGGAACCCTGTTCTTCCCCAGAATTTGTAGCTGAAAGAGTCTCGCTCAAAGTCAGCCAGAAGCGGGTTGTACTCTGGGCATACCGCTATCCCAACGTCCGAGGGAGTGCCCGGCTCGAATGAACATCTCGCCCGCTCCGTACTTGAGGAGGCCCAATGACGAATGCCCTCCTCATACGAAGGTCCTGTGAAATCAAGCTAGAGATAGAAGAATATAAGGAACAGACCGACGTACCAGAGTAGTGCACTGCGGATGCGGAGGAGACAGCAGCGGCAATGACCTCGCAAGTCTCGCTGATCGTGTGTGAGTCTGTTAAGACACCTGTGGCAATCGCTCCAGTTGCTAGGACAAGACATAAGGAAGGGAAGAGAACCATTGCTTTCTTCTGGCTTCGAATGGCCTGATAAAATATACTAGTACTCACTCTGCAGGGTCGGAGTACGCGTGGACCGCTCCCATTCGTTTCCACGTCGTCAAATGCATCGAATGCGTGGCAAAAAGGAAGGAAGGGGTCATCCTCTTTTCCTTAATAAATCTTCCTTGATTGGCAGTCACCGGAACAAATCCCCCTTACGAAGGGGATTCTCCTCAGGGAAGGGGGCCGAGGATACGTGTAAGTAGGTAAAATAGTCATTCCAATCCAGATCCCTTGAAATTTGATGGTCAATTGAGGCGACAAACTCACAGAAACCTTGTGGCACATGTACAGAGCAATATTTGTGACACGTACTGCGATAACGATAACTGGTTATTTGAGTATGAACGTTGTTTGATAGAAGACTGTATATGACCCAGCGTTAGCTGCATCTGACAGTGACGGGTGATATGCGCGACAGAGGGGCTATAGGCCATACTGTGCAGCTTGTATTTTGCAGTGGGTGTTACTGAGTGGAAAAGCCACTTTATGCAAATTACGGTCGGTAGTGATGGTAAATACAGTGTGGAGGACGGGCGAAACGAGTAACGAGCTGTGGACGCTGAGGAGACCCGCTGAACGGTGGCGCAACAAAGATGTGGTGAGAAATTGCTCAGGTTTACCGCTCGGCTGGACCAAGCCAGCACCTACACTACGAGTATTCGATGCGCTATTGAGTGGTAAGGTTTCCGGTCACCCGTCCATCTTGTCTGGTGATTCCCGGGGGAAAGCATGCCTGGCAGCGGTGGAGACGGCAGTATCAGAGCAATCGACGCGCACACTGTTCATCGCATCACGTCTGGTCAAGTTGTTATAGACTTACAGTCAGCGGTCAAAGAACTGGTCGAAAATTCGCTAGACGCTGGGGCGACTGCCATCGGTATGTTACTTGCCATTCGCGTTTCACGCCCTGAACTCTGTTCGCATTCTATGTGTCTATTAAAAGAGGTTCGCTTTCAAAACTACGGACTCAAGTCCATCGAGGTCGTCGACAACGGAGTTGGGATCGCACCCCGAGACTACGAAGGCATCGGTGAGCAAGTCTCCTTTGTGTACTATATCCTGTTGGTCGACCAACCATAACATCCCGACACTTTCTAAAGCACTCAAACACTACACCTCGAAACTATCGTCTTTTGAAGATGTCTCTCGCATTCACACTTTTGGCTTTCGCGGGGAGGCCCTTTCCTCCCTTTGCGCCCTAAGCGATGGTCTCACCATCGCAACAGCGACGGCCTCAGAAGCTCCGATGGGTACAGTCCTCGAAGTAGATGGAAACGGGAGGCTTAAGAGTAAGAAAGCTAAGGTTGCCCGACAGGTATGTCGTAGTCAATCCGCACCAAAGTCGAAATGATTATTCATTGGACTTTGTTTTCGCACCCAGCGAGGTACGACAGTCACAGTCGCCAATCTATTCAGGCCCCTTCCTGTGCGCCGAAAGGAACTCGAGAGAAACATCAAACGCGAGTTTCAGAAAGCTTTGAGCATATTGCACGCGTATGCGCTCGTCCCCTGTTCAAAAGAGAATAAGGGTGTCCGCCTCACAGTGACTAATCAAATGGAGAATGGGTGAGTCAGGGTGCTGCGTTCTGAATTCTCGTGAACACCCTTTAGCCGCAAGGTCGTACAACTTAAGACGGACGGGACTCCCTCTCTACGTGCATCCGTCACTGCACTCTGGGGAACCAGGGCGTTGGACAACGTCACCGACCTTGATCTCTCCTTCCACGTGGAAACAGAGAAGAGTGTTCTTAGGAGGCAGAAGCAAGCAAGTACTGATTCAGAAACGTATATTCCAGCGTTTATACTCCTTTTTCTATGTTGAACGTTGAGTGCTAGTTCTCCTATCACACCAGTTCGTGTACAAGGCCTCATGTCCAAGTTCACGCTTGGTGCTGGGCGAACCACGAACGATCGTCAATACTTTTTTATCAACGGGCGGCCATACAATGCAGGAAAGGTTGGTTTATTTGACAGGAGCAGCGACACCCGCTGATAGCTTGACACACCAGGTTCAAAAAGCCTTCAACGAGGTATACCGCACTTTCAATATCAGCCAGGCCCCATTCGTCATCGCAGACCTCGTCCTCCCTACACGTAAGTTACTTATAACACCTGTTTCATACAGTCTCCTCGTTCATGTTTGACCTATCTGTCTGGTCACTTTCATCGTCAACATTCGACTCGCAGATGCTTGCGATATCAACGTAAGCCCAGACAAACGGACCATCTTCTTGCACAGCGAAAATAACTTTGTACTGGCTCTCAAGGTAGGTTGCGTGATTCGTCCTGCAAACGCTTTAATGTCTTTTTTCCAATGGTTTCCTCCGCGTTATTTGCCACTCGTTTGTATGTGCATGGTCAGGAATCCCTCGAGAAAGTGTTTTCGTCTGCGCGTTCGACCTACGAGGTTAATGTCACCTGCGAGCAGTCGATGTCGGATAAAACCCGAACAAAACTCCAAGGACACCCTCTCGCACCATCACCTTCATCCGCGCCCTCACCCGGCGGGTCGCAAAGTGGCCATCGGACGCTGACAACTGGGGACTCGGGATCAGTAGTAGAACCGTTGACATCTGGCGGACCGCACAATTCTCCAGAGCCATCAGAGGGGAATGACGATCGAGATGGATGCCGACCTCCGTCACCTACGCTCGTCGCGCCTGCGCACGCCCTTCCAAATGCCGGCATTCCCCGAATGGGTAAGGAACTGGCATCTGAGGCTGCTACGGACACAAACACGAGAAAAAAGTCGACGTTCCCTCCAGGATACGTGAGTGACGACATGGATATAGCGGATGAGGAGCTTGGTGTAGAAAATGGCATGGGAAGGAAAGGTGTAGATCAGGGACGGAAAGGTCCCCCATCGGCGCCAGGGCCTAGAGCACCTTTTTCGACTAGCGAAGTGCGAGGATTGCCCGTATCGATCTCAGGATCGGAAGTCGCACCAGTATATCCGGATACCGACCGTGCGAAGCCACGATCAGCACAGACCGTACTGAACACGAGTGGGGCAGTG
Source organism: Pisolithus tinctorius (assembly GCA_024663395.1). Classification (NCBI taxonomy): domain Eukaryota; kingdom Fungi; phylum Basidiomycota; class Agaricomycetes; order Boletales; family Pisolithaceae; genus Pisolithus; species Pisolithus tinctorius. Next base: position 5,652 of record JANFAH010000199.1, read on the forward strand.
TGGAATTTGAAAAGGGTTTTGGGGGAGAACACGAGTGACGGTGGTGGGTGGGATGGACGGCTTGCGAAGCGGGCGAAAGTGACCGATACTGGGTCTGGACGAGGGGATCTTTCGAGGTTTGTCGCTGAGGGCACTCGGCGAGGGATAGGGAAGGGTGGCAACGATGGTTCCGCTGATGATTCGATGGAGGTCGACGAGGACGAGAATACCGTTCTCAGAGGGATGTCGTCGCGACCATTGCTTGCGTGTCCAAAGAAAAAATCTCCAAGGGAACCGAGCTTGGAGTTGGATGACAGACCTTCGTCCCAGGACACACTTTGCGTCGCTTCCGAGGACGAGGGTGTGCCTGGGATAGAGGTGGATGTCGAACGTGCTCAGGTGGCTTCAAAGCCAAGACCTTCGTCCTCACGTGCGCATTCGCTCGGCTCCAGTTGGAACCAACGGCGGTCCAGAAATTTACCAACTGTGCGGGAGGACCCTAGCGTCACAGACCTCACACCAGACGGTCGGGACGTCAGCCCGACACTCGTAGAGAGTCGCGTTCCTGATGATGCGAGGGTGGTTTCAAGGTCTGGACCGTGCAAAACGCCGCAATCCTATGACGACGTCATACTTCGTGTCGATTTAGATAGTTTGCGAGTCCGTTACGAGGATTTGGGCGCCCGAAGTCATTTAACCTCGTCATTGGTTAAGATACGGTCGCAGAATGGAGCCGCGCAGAGAAGCGACGTAGCTATTGAAAACGCCAACCTCGTGAGCGCTCCTTCAGACGAAATCGCCTCTGCTGCCCTCTCCCGGATTATTTCCAAGGGAGACTTCATGCATATGGACGTGGTGGGACAATTTAATCTTGGCTTTATTATCGTTCGAAAACGCACACCAGAGGTGGATACGGATAAGGCAGTGGCTGAGATACACATGGAGGATGACCTGTTCGTGGTAGATCAACATGCCGCAGATGAAAAATGGAACTTTGAAACTTTGCAAGAGACAACAGCTATTGAGTCCCAGCGGCTGTTCAGGTACGGGTCACTTGTATTTTCACGCCTCTCTTCCTGTCTAGTTTAACAACAGCAATTGTTCCCATAGGCCTCGACCGTTGAATCTTACAGCAGCCGATGAGCTGGTTGCACTCGAGAATATGGATGTCCTGAAACGCAACGGTTTTGAGGTCGGCCCGGTCGAGGTGTCGGCTGGCGTAGATCACCAAGCTGGTGGTGCTGATATTGAATGTGATGAGGAAGAAAGCTCTCCAAACGCTCGATTGCACCTCATGGCACAACCTATTTCCAAGGATACGGTGTTCGACATGAAAGGTAACCGTCGCTTTCACGCACGTGATCATCACTAACCAGCAGACGCATATTTACTAGATCTGGAAGAGCTCATCCACCTCATGCAAGACCGCCCAAGGGGTACGATGGTACGATGTTCGAAAGCGCGCGCTATGTTTGCGATGCGTGCCTGTCGACGGAGCGTCATGATAGGGCGACCGCTAGACAAGTCGCGTATGACTACTGTGCGTTCTTCAACCAATTTTTTCGCGTTTGAAACTGACACGTCAGATGCGAATGCGCTTTCGGCGCGAGCAGATCGTACGACACATGGCATCTATGGACCAGCCTTGGAATTGTCCTCATGGAAGGCCCACAATGCGGCACCTATCAGACCTAACTTCCTTTGGACGTTACGATCCACCCTCGCGTACAGTTAACTGGCAGGAGTTCGGAGCAGAGTGAGGGGTCGAATGATGGCGAATGAAGAGGATATAGTGTGGTCACTACATACACGAGACATGTGTCTTGGTTTATCATCTGTGTGTGCGACACAGGACTTACCCCAGTTGATAGGAGTACATTTAGAGCTTTGCGAATCTAATTCTGTAATGAGCCACCGCTTACATTATCTGACATTCGTAGATCCGCGAGATGTCAACCCTTGCTATTTGTAAACGCGAACCAAGTCACCTACTAGCTTTAAAACGTCAGGTTCGTTCACCGTATCGATATGCCCGAAGGAGTATTGGTTACGGACTTTCCCCTCAAGCAGCATCCTACCGGGCCTAACCACTCCATCGTGAACTATGGTGACGTTCTCTTCGCCTTGTGCTACCAAATCAATGGGCTCTGAGTATGTCGGAGGAGCAAACCCGGGGGGACACACTTTAGATCGACATGCTCGAAGTGAGGATTGAAGCTTGGGGTTGGACCGCATTCATTCTGGGATTTGGGCTTCTCGCAGGCGAGTTTACGAGGCTATCCTCAAGATCTGGGACCTCACCCGGTAAGTACAGTACTTGGCATAAGGATGGATGTGGAAACGAGGACGGCGGTGTGAAATCTCCGCAATACGTACCTGGATAAGGAGAAAAGTATACGTGTGCTTATTCCTTCGCCCGTTTGCCCGGTGAGGTGGGTGCGGCGCATGGCGCACCTGGACCGTGGTCGACTATTCCACTTTATATGACTGGTGAAAATATAGACATGAAGCATTTGTTGTGAGGGGCTCGGACGCCGTATCTACCCCTCCAGGCGGAAGGTTGTACTTTCTCTATCGGAGTAAGTGGCTAGATTGGCTTCTGGTGGTTTAGGCGTCGTCGATGATGTAGGCTTATTGCGGATATCCGCCCCGGGATGGACATGCTGCACGAGGTGACGGAGAGGTAAGTTGAGTGATGCTAATCGTTAGCCGTGTCCGCGGAAGAGTGTTGAATGCTCGAGCGTTCCCATAGAGGATGCGGTACGCTTGGTTCATCTATCTTCTCTATTTATACGAGGCATCAAAATGGGCACTGCTACCGAAGGGTTGGCGAAGGTCGCTGCGTGGCTCACAGTCCGCAAGGACAAACCTTACGCAAAATATTCCAACTTTAAAGTAACCAGTCCTGATGCTGGAGAAAAGGAATACTATTGCGCATCGGCGTTGATTCTGGTTAGTGTTCGGGTTCATACCGTCTTTTCAAACCTTCGAAAGTGTACTGCATCGACCGACAGATATCAGGGAAGCCCGAACATAAACTAGAAAGACAGGAGGCATACATGCTGTGCAATGTGGCTAGAGACCTGAGAACGCATGAAGTAGCAAGAGGTCACCGTTAACGCCATCGGTGGTGTGCTGGGATCTACTCAGCGTGTGAGCATCTTACACCTCATAATGAACCACGAAGTGGATATGTTCAGCCACGTAAGTCTAGTCATGTTGCGTTTTGGTTGAGGTCACTGATATAGCATAGGATCCGAGGTCGGGATGATGATACCCAAACATGTCTCTGAGAAAGTCCATGGAAGATCAAGATCCTCGCTTGCTCGATATGTACACCGTGCAACTATAACTAGAACATACGGGTGCGACGATCCAACACACCAGCCTAATATTACATCCTCTCTAACAGCCTTGCACCTGACAAGTAACAATCGCATCGCAGCATCATTGACACCCGCGCGCAGAGATCCAACCATAACCTCGCCCTCGCATTACCTAGGCCCCTGGCCACGAGGGTCTCCTATGCAGCAGTGATAGCGTGGGACAAGCGGAAGGCAAAATGTCACTACTCTACTGCATCTTCAAAGCCGTTGCGACAACAGAGTAGGTCCTGAGTAGGACTGCGATATCTCAGACATGCGTCGATCTAGGATGGGTCGGCAGCGGCAAAAGCTGTGAGCGTACTGCAAGTAAGTCCGGAGCCGCCTTGAGAGGATAACTTCCTGTCCCAATGCAAGTATAAATGTTTATTCCAACAGCGTGTTAGTGGGCGATCAGTAATTGGTAGACACTGCGTACCGCTCGTCTTGGATCTTAATGGCTGACTGTCTCAGGATCCTCAAAGGCGTTGCGCTTTTCTTCGTTCGCTTCATTTGCTCGTGCTTGACAGATGACGTCTCTTTGATGATCTGATCGAGAAAGGCAGGGGTACCTCCCTTAGTACTCATACTCAACGACAATCCATACTAATTCAGGTGCCCGGGTCGATTGACCCATGGGGAAACCCACCAGATCTAAGATTTCGAAGAACTGGGCGAAATGAAGATCCTGCCGCGAAGCGACGGCGCATATCATCTTGTCGAAATGGCATTGTTCGTACGTTCGATCAGCGACCCCTAGGGATACACCGTCTTCGATCATATCATGAGTTAATGCAATCGGATATAGGAGGTACATTACCTGTTTCGCAGAGGATCGATTTCCCTATTTTCCATCTTTCCGGGTCGAAAACCTGACGCCGTTCACGTCAGTAATTAATCCCAGCTGGTCGAGTTGTGCTACTTGTCTCGCCATCTCTGCCGGCCCGCTTTCGCTCGTGTAGAAATCAAAGGTGAGGTTTAATCGATCGTACTCGGCGTATTCCTTGACGATGAAATTGAGCGGCTTCGACTTTAACGTTAAGATCGCATTCTGCCTCTCAGGACATCTCAACGTATACGTCGTAGAGATGCTTGATACCATCCTTTCTGAGCTCTTCCAGAGAGCCGTGTTCCTCGAAACCGACTGCGATCATGCCGAACTGAACCGCGGCGAGAAGTGTCACGTTAACGCACAACGCACATGAAACGGGTTACCCGCAGTCCTCAAGCGTCAAGATATTTGTGAGGTGGCCTCCCAACTACGAGCCTTGCACAAGTTGACCAAGAATGGGCTGATTATGGTACTTCGGAGGTGTTTGACACAGAATGGTTTTGCTTTGAGACATCAGGGGATGAGAACTCGATAGCGGCCTTTTTTTCTGCTCCTGAGTACTCATTGACGGCTTTGCAGTTGGACCTTCGTCTGCGAGGGTATGAATTTGGTCGAGACCTCACGAAGGAGGCTGGCATTGTTGCAATAGAGGCTGTCATAGCTGATTGGACAAGACGAAACTGCCGGGTCGGAACTACATGCGGAATGCTCACAAATCCTAAGCAACGATAGAATGCATGGGACACGGACGGCGCGCACGCCTGCATGTCAGAACGCAAGGAATGCTTACATTGGACACCCCCTTTGCGGCCAGCTCATCAGGCTTTCCAGGAAACCTGAATCAAGGTAGTGGGACAGGAAAGTCGGCACATTTCTTTTCATAGTCAGCGCCGGTGTACCCTCCAGGTCTAGCGGCAACGGTGCATAAGAGAACAATTTGCAGCGCGACAGCCATAAATTATGTAAAGAGGACATTTCTTACGGCGGTCACACAGCAGAAGGTTTGTTCACACACCCACAGCATCGGAGTTTCACGTCGGAGACAAAAATCGTGTCCGTGCCCACAGCACAACGTTGTTTGCCTCCGACTTGAAACTCCGCTTATGATCTGGACCGAGCGTTTGGCGGCCGAAGTTGGCCCGCCGAAACTTGCCTTGCTGTGAGCAATAGGCCCAGGCCAGCTTTTTGATTTCAGGCTTTATGTTACACCACAAGGTCACTCCTTCGTTTGTTGAGCTCGATTCATTAGTGATGATTCTCATGCCCGCTGTGAATAGCTCCATAGCATCTGGGCTGCCGCTGTTTGCCTGACATTGTAAATTGAAGAAATCATGCGACTATCAATCCAGAATCCAGGAAATATGCTGAAACTTCCTTCGGGTGTGATGCACGCCTTTGAGAGCAAGTGTTTTATTGTATTATACATATTTCGGAACTGAAGTTGAATGTACAGAAAACATACAGCAAACATCATTTACAGTTCAGCAGCAAGAGCAGCAGTAGCGTTGATTCCATACTCGTCCTCTTAAGGTCTTCTAAGGTGCTACTAACACCAGCAACTACCGCAATCATCGTAACCTGATGATAGAGTTTTTGCGCACGTACAACGCACCGGATAAGTAACTTACGGCGTCGCATATCACACAGCGCCATCAAGTGTGTATGAACGCCTGTGTCGTTGCATGAGGTGCATACCGAATGAAGTAGAGGATGGCGACTTACGTGTTGATGCCCTGGAAGTGAACGGGGGCCTCGTCGCCGTGCTGGGATTTTGAACCAGCATCGTTAAATACCTGGCCTTGGAAACACAGGTAAGCAGACTTGCAATTTGGGCAAATCATTTGAACAGGAATATTCTGGGAGAGATTGGGAGTGGAGTTTTCTGACGCCACCATTTCCAGCCCCTCTGGGACAGTAGGGGGGCGCTCTGGGTATGTTGCGTTAGACATTGTCGATGCACTATGTTTCTTGTGACAACACATCGCTTTTTATAAGCCCAGGAGGTGTGCGTGCAATGGGATGTTTACGCAAGCAACGCAGGCCAAGTTGTTGGATCTGCTGCGAATGGCCAACGGCGTCGTGGCGCAGTAAATCATGCAATGGGATCAAGCGGTAAGCAATATATGTGCCTATTATCAATTATCTATCAACGCAACGCCTGCCTTCTGACTTGCTTGCAATCGGATCTGTGAAGTGAAGACGGCGAAGCCTCGCGGAAAACGACACCCAGAAGTGGTATGTGGAAGTGGAGCGGTGTATGCAGAAAACAAAGGTAGCAGAAGCTTCCATTCTGCTCGTGTTTATTTGAACCATGCACTGTCCATGTTCTCATAAGCTGTATTTCCGTCAGGGGCTTTTGTCGTTCGGTCATTAGCCTGAGCAATGGATGCAGGCTAAGACATGATGTTCCGCAGGCGCTCATGTAGATCTAGTACCTACTTATCAACTACTATACTGTTGACCAGAATCTTCCTGACCTCAAACAGGGGAATTTTGTCTTCAGCTGTATTGTCTGTTTCCTGTGTGAGCCAAACATCTGCAATGTCAGAATTTGCCATCGCAATAACCCGAAATATAGGGTAACAAGAACGGACCAGAAACCCGAACCATGAGAACTGCTTAACAATTGCGTTAACAATGGACCGCTGTGCAGAATATTGGCGGTCAGCGCGTCCGCTGAGAAGATTAACTCCAGATATCCGCGCGGTAAGCCGCACTGCAAACCAACCCGATCACACTTGCAGCAGGAATCAAGCCGTATACATTGCGTACCCATCATCAATAATAGCTAGGTATCCGCTTTATTGGACCACAAGCCCACCGGAAATCACCGTAGTGAGTTGGGGAAAATTAAATTTCCTCTTCAGATAGAGAAAAGTGCCCTACACGAAGAATCATTACGGCGCGCGATACATATGCCAAGATCAAACTTAACCTGAACAAGTCTAGGCGACACCGCACAGAAATAAGTAGACGGAACAGGAACCGGAGCACCAGCCATGTGCGGTAATGGAATGCGTGCCCGTAGATAGCAGGTGCGACTCACAATCATAGCTACATGCTAATCACAGCAAGTTTCCGTTAGTGGCACCCTACATATTTCACCATGTTCATAGCAAATTCCTATGGGTGGCAATCGCCGACAGTGAGTTGGGGTAAATTAAATCTCTCCTTCAGATGGAGACAAGTGCCCCAAACAGTGCGCTCCGAGGCTTCTGAAAGTACGCAGAAAATAATCGTCACGGCGCCTGATACATATCCGAAATCGAACTTAACTCTAAACAAGTCCAGGTAACCGCACAGAAGTAGGTAGACGGAACAGGAATCGGAGTACCAGCCGTGTGCGGTGATGCCAATCAGAGTAAATTTCTGTGATGGCGTCGTGGGCTGCGCGTTGCACGCTCCTACATATTTTAAAATGCTAAACCATGTCCCGCGGAGGGGGGGAAACACCGCTGCGGGAGCAAGCGAAACGAGTCGACGGGATTGGATGCGATAAAGTGAGGGCTGAAGGATGATGACCCTAAAAAGATATGTACATTTTGTCAACCAGACACTGCCTGATTTCTTGGGGCCACTGCTTCTCAGTTCGAACCTAATATTTCAGAGCGCAAAGCTGGCCATTGTCATATTCAAACAGCAGGAAATAAGGGTACAAACGCATATAGGTTGTGGGGTTTTGCCTGTGTCTGCTCCAATGTGGTCTGGCCATTCGAATCGTACATAGCACGTAGCCGAGTCGTTCATATATTTCAGCTGCATATGTTTCCCCTGGAGCTGGGCCTGGCTATCTTGATTCCGAGATTTTGGAGTCCTAGGAAGATGGGATACGAAGGAAAGCAACCACAGGAGGGAATAAGGTTACGTTACATAAGCCCGCCGCTCTGCTGCCAGGGATGTTCAACGTTGAAGGCGCTTAATCACAGCTTCACCTCACCTGTACATCAATGGCAATCCTCTCAGAAGTCTCTTTCCACTAGCGACACCCAAATCCATGAAAAGGAGCAGAAAAGAGCAAAGCAGCTTTCCTCAGCGGACGTGAAGACATTACAGAAGGGTATTGACGGCCTGATCGAGTGTACACAGATCATCCATATAGCGAGTGCTTCTCACTCATTCATATAATTACTCTCACGACGACGTTGTTGTATCCCACTCTCCTGCCCAAGAATTACAAGGTAGACCTGTTCGCTAAGGCCTTGTCAGTTTCCATAAATTTTCCAGCAGTCCACCTCACCGACCTGTTGCGGATGACGCACCTGTCGGCATATGGCTTTCCACATCCCCATTCTCTGTCTTATTCATGTGCGAACGATGCGGGAGTGAATCATGGCGGCAGTGGGTGGCGAGTCTCGTCTTCCCATCATGTGATCTTCAGTACCGACGAGGGGAAGATGGCAAACATAAGTCCTCGCGCTATTGGGCTCACCCGTAGTTGCAATCACGTTCCTGTGAATAGTCCCTGTCACGCTGGACAGACGGCCAAGTCTAGCAGCTGCGCAAGCCAGGCGCTGACTGTGGCCCTTGCTGTAGTCCCTCTGCGAAGCTTGTGAGCGTCAGGCACACCATCAAGAATCCAGAGATGAGCCAGCAAAATGGGACATTGTGTCCAGTCTGAACTGGAGTCAAAACCCACCCAATGAATCAGAGTCGAAGACGAGCAGTCTTGCTCCAACAGTACCAGTGCGCGGTATTGCTACATATCAGTCGTGGGAAATTCTGGAAAGAGGGAGGCGAGATAAACGTCATACTTACAGCAATAGACAATAATGCTGAGTCACGAGAACTCGTGGGCGTACTTGTACGCTATGGAGGATGCAGGCCCGTGTTCGACGTGAAACTGAGACGAGCATTGATAACTTTCTAGGGTTTTGTCACGACCTGACAAAGCTTGTTGCTCGTCGTTGCTCGTGGCTGCGGGGTGCGCGCATCGCCAGCGTCACTTGTAACATCCACTGAACCAGAACTGTCATGCTCCTTTTTACTTTTCCTTTGTGTTTCCCCCGCGACAGATTTCCCTCCCTGCAGTGTTTCCATGGGTGTTAGGGCGGTTCATGCGGTTGAGGCTGCCAATGCTTGCATGAACACAGGCAGTCTTGGTGGTTAGACCGTCCACGCCTCGTAAAACTTCAGCGTGGGCGCTGTTGTCCATGCCTGATCAACCCTCCTGTGTTCTACAGAGGAGGGAATGAACGACACTCGACGAGAGATGGGGACGTGATTATTGGGCAAAAATTCCTGGTCTGATTATGGACGGACTGGTGGAGATATGGCGGTAGGGGCACCGTCATCGAGCTTCAGAAACTGATGTGTAGATATGGTCGATGGGAAGGAGGGAGGAGGGGAGGGAGTGTGATGCAAGCGCTGGGTAGGGACCGCATGAGGATTTGTCGTCTTTCGTATCCCGTTTCAGAGGGTCAAAGACTCCAACTGATCTATCTTGAAGTTGATATGTTGCTGAAGCAAGAAATGAACGGCAAAGGCGACATGGGAAAACTCGATTTACCTCATCGTTGTCATCGAGTCGGACTCGCCATCGACCGCCTCGATTGTCTAAGGGCCGTCAGAAGTGTCGTTGTCGGCGCCGGTGACTAGTGTGACCGCGGTGGAGTTCTTTTCCTCGAGAAGACAATCACTGCCCTGCAATTGGTTGGATTATCCCGATTGACGGCGCTGTTGTTCCAGCGCGGTATCCTTAGTCCGGCTATGCCGACGAGTCTCTTGTGGTCGACGTTAGTTGGGTTTCGAATGGTGTCAGAGGATGGTTTTGGGGTGTGAATTCCTGGGCAGAACGTCTGGGAGCACCAAAGAAATACGGATGGAGCAACGAGGTGGTCGAGGGGCAGCTTACATCCGAGAATTCCGATGATGACACTCGCTTCAAACTTTCACTGCACTAGTCTAAATACACCAGCTGTAATAGCCCACGACTCCGAACTGTAGTAAAGGTGACTTGGACTGGAGAAACAAATTAAATTGTAATTACTATCCACAGCCCTCCGGGCGCCCCCTGGACGCCATTGGAGGGAGTATGTGACGGACATAATTACGAAGTTATACAAGTGAAAGAAACATTTGTTTTTCGAAGAATCTGCTATCGACAGTCTATGGTAGTGTTCGAATGGTAGGGCAAGAGTGGATTGTTCGGCGAGGTGGACTATATAGGGTGGTAGATGATATAACTGTTGTGTGGTGAGTTATGGTATGCATGGTCAGCGCAGGACGTACGAGCGATCTTCAACAATGTAGAGGATCGGCTGGCACATAATGAAGTAGAGCCACAGACCTGGCCCCCGAGTGTCCATACGGCGTCGACGATACCTAAGCGATAAAAGGTGGGCCCTCAATCGTTTCCCAAGGTCACCAATACTGATGTCGATAGCTGACTCGGTTAACGCGTCCTTGTTTGAGAGCTCGTCCATGCAACGACTGCTTTCCACAAGGGCTCCCACAACTGTGATACAGGTTGTGCCTGCAGGCATGCTGGATCCCGGAGCATCTGCAAGCGCATGTGATCGCCTGCATCGTTGCATGAGCTGACGACAAGTAAGGTGAAGAGTGACCAGTGACCTACGGATTGATACCATTGTAACGTATCAGCATCTCCAGGTCATGAGAGCAAGAGTGGAGATTGTAATAGTATAACATTGTCAATGAATGATATACTTGTTTCCGCACCTCTTGTGGATCAAGTGCTTCAGATTCCGCCAATTCAAGCCACTGAGCGAGTTTCTTCCGTGAGACAAACAGCTTATAGATCGGCAAAGTGGCGACGAAATTCATGAATCCTTTGGGTGGAAAGAAGGTTTCCACTCAGGTTATCGCATCCCTTAGCAGAAACTGGATTGATATCGGTACTTTGAGATGGATTTTCTGTCATTGTTGTCTTCGCACGTGTAAGATCGTTGTCAAACATTCACAGGCTTCGCGTCGAGCTACCCGGCGAAGGTTTCAGCGTTTAACTACTTCGTGAACCAACAAAGGGCCGTGATTGAACGTGACTCGGCGCGTCGCTCGCTTGCTGGCCAGTTGCGCCATGTCTTCACTATCAGTTCTACAAACACTCGTAATTTGAGCCCTACTGGGGGACTGTCCTGGTTCCATCGTCTGGTCATTCTGTGCGTGAACAATATGAGGGTTTAACAACATTGTTGAAACCCACGGAGAAACAGCCGTATGTAGTCACCCGCTACTAGCCAGGCTACTACCAGGCTGGCGCAGCGTTTTGCCACTCCCGATCATCGATCTCGTTGTGATTTTGCCGTGAACTACTGATCACAAACTAGCACCACGTGCAGACGGTGAGTCAAGCCGCGTACCATTGCACATATGGCACAAGCCCGTTTTTATTGGCTGATTATATCTCCACTTGCCTTGGATCTTAACCAGAAACCTGCATCAGGGAACGATGGATTTGATCGACTTTCCATTCCCTAGGTACCGCGGGGTTCATCGAAGGGGACACCGGCGTTTCGTGAAATCCCATCTCTCGTCTGGGCCCTAGTCAAATAATCCCGTTTATTACTTCCGCCACCCTGGAGTTTAAAACTTGCTGAAATTCACTACCTGCTTGAATCAAGCTTGTACAAATCGCGATAACGACTGCAGGCAGTTTATTGGCCGGAGTAAAGGCTTGCTGTAGGGGGCACTCCACGAGTTAGAAGGGTAGAGAGAGACCAAAAGGGGAAACCTCCTGCGGTTAGAAGTACTCACGCCGAGTTGCATGCGACGGAGTTCAAGTCGCAGTGTTGACATGTACCAGAATTAGGCATCAATTTTCCTAAACTTGCCTTTCATTCACTTGGTACTGCCAATGGAAGCAGAACAGCTTAGACAATTCTTTTATGGTTGAGTGTGAGCTCCAGAAATATGTCGAAAAAATATTTCCTTCAACCGGGTCCGAAGCTTGACCGGGCTTAGATTGTGCTTCCCACGTGTTCGATCGCACAACGATATATGTAGTACTGGCAGAGGAAACGGCGAAGTCCACTGCCTGAAAGACCATTTATCACAGTGGAGCCCTAACTACTGAACCCTATACCATCGACCCAGAAGCAGCTTTTCCAACGGGTTTACTGTACTTCCGGTGGCATAGCAATCGCCAACTTCAATATGCAGACTGCTGTGATGAAAACAAGCACACTGAGCGAACCAGCTATTGGGGAATCGTCCTGTGCTCTGTCGAACATCTTGGGATGGCTTGTCAATTGAAGGAAAGCAGAGGAATGACTTGAAAATGAAACGGTTCCCTCCCCACCATCTGTCGTCGATGTGGTTACCTCAGGGGGGCGTGAAGGTCGGCAGCAAGCTCATCGCCGGCGATACCCCTTGACTTTCGAGGCCCGTTGTGTAGGATCGCAATCACATACGCACACCAGGACTGTTTCACTGGGAAGACAAAACAAACATTTACTTAAGCTTCGCCTCATGATTTTGCCTACCTACGCATGTTCTTCGGGAGGTGCAGAGAATAGCAAGCAGATACTGTTCACTACCCTTCATGTGGACCGCTCAATGTTCACTGCAGTAAGACACAAACCAATTATCATCCCTGGTTGAGGGCTTGAATCTGTCACCACATAGTAGTGATATCTAGAGCACTTCCAACGAGAAATGCCTATTTCAAATGAGTGGTACTCATACATCTGTCTGATGGAACAACGAGAAACAAATACTGTATGAGGATGAGATCATATGATGCTCTCCTAGAAGCAGTTCGGTTTTTTTCGACAGCGATCGGAAAACAAATTTTCCGTCCTTTGTGGCGCGATTGCGATGCAGCGAATACCGTGAGAACGCCACCACATGTTGAGGTGAACATTGCTGTACTTCTTTCATGTCCTACTAACCCCATGCAGTATGTTCTCGAGGACATTTCGCTGTTGCCCACGTACGCATTTCCTGCCGTGAATTGGCGTGGTCCTGATGGACATAGTGCGCTTCTACTGCCATCTTCTGAACATCAGTACTATGTTCACGTTCATTCGCCAGCTTTTGATAGATCACATGAGTTGGACCTCTTATCCCCTGACCACTGTCAAGAGAGAATCAGGAGTCACACCAAAACAAATGAACAGCAGATAAGTAGACCTGTGACAACCAGTGGTTCGGTAAACCGTGGACCGAGATGCATAGGAGTTGGTATTCACAAAGACTGAGGTGAGTCTCAGGCCCCACGAAAGCTATAGCGAGCTCTGATATCAATCATTGGATTATAAGAAAAGTAATTCCGTAGGGAGAATAGTCCCAGCGGATTTTCTGGAATTCGACAGAGTTTGCATCACCCGAACCAGGCTTAATCGTGAAGTGAAGTTTGACATGTGCTGGAAGTACAATACTGAAGTGCCCAGTCCGCAGTCCTGCACAGCCTCTAGACATCACCTCTACTTTTACGACTGGCTGGCGAGCGAAGTTAGAAGCGGTGGTAGGTTCAAAGTCAAATCGCGCCACCAGGGTGGCGTGAGGGGCTATGCTACAATGGTGGAGGTACTATGTACACAGGGAGAGTAGCTGTGCGGGCACTATGTCTTGAATAGATGGTTTTGGCAGGTCATTGCGTGGCAGCGTAACATAATCGACCCTTACCGACCCCTTTTAATGGCATCGAGTTCGCGGGAGGTGATGATGACCTGGCCCACGAGCCTTCCGACCGCGACAACATTCTTACACGTTCACAAGTACTTTACAGGAAGCCTGATGGGCAGAGATTGGGCAGAGACAACAAATACACGAAGTCGTGTCAGAGCACTAGTATGCCTTTGCAGGAACATTAAACTACCCTTGATGGCCCAGCATGCAATTCAAGCACTACGGGTTGGTCTGGGGCAACACCCGGAGAAGCAAACACAAGGTCCAGACAATGCAGGATTTGAATTGGAGTCAGGTGTTGGCAACTGCTTCGGAAGTGAGCCTGGCATACTAGTAATACACTGCTGGTCGATCTTCAGGAGCTGGGCTTGAAAATTGGGAGAAGTCCGACGACCACGCTTTGGAGCGCGCGGCTATCACCACAGGCGGCGCAACTCAATTGAAACACCTAAGATCGTACGGAGTACTTAAAGTGTGTGAGTGTGCATTTGTCTACAAGACATTCTGAGATTTTCGTGGGGAAAGTCATACGAAGGGGGACACATGTGATTGCGTTCGTACACGTGGTTTACAGGAAGACATGCTGCACAAGCGATTAGAGTAAACGAAGGTGGTCGATGTCACGCAAATTTTGGCCCGTTCATCTTCTGCAGATAGTCGCCGCTAAGGAAGTCGAGAATTCGAAGGAAAGCTATCGTTCCTTCTCATCTGTTTCCGCGTTCACCAGTACTGGCGTCAGGGAGCTCATACGTGCGTCGACCGCTCTCGACGCAAGCTTTCGCAGTGTTGGCAGAGGTTGTGCCTGCCGACGGGTTGGGCCCCAGAGCTCCCACAAGCGTGTATGAACGCCTGCATCGTTGCATGAGCTAACGACTAAGGTGAAGAAGGGTGACCGGTGACCTACGGGTTGACACCGTTGTAATGAGTTGGGGCCTCCGGATCATGAGGGTAAGAATACAGGCTGTAATGACGGCACATCGTCAATGAATGGTGACTCGTTTCTGTGACTTGCACTTCCTGTGGATTGCAGAGTGCTTCGTTTTTAAAGGGGCAACCACGGTTTACCCCTACCTCCCCTTATCGTCCGTGGATTGGCAGAGGAGCAACTGGTTCCCCCACTCCAAATCATCGAGTGGGTTTCTTCCCTGAGACAAACAACTTATAGATCTACATCTTGGACCATAACACGATGCTTGCCTTCTGAACGCATGTGTTCCGATTTAACAACATCACTGAAACTCTGCAGGAGCAGATGTGGTGCCACGATACCCTGGCATAGTGCTTTGGAATAATGAATGGCAAAACCACTCCTGATCATCGATCTCGCTGTGATTTGGCTGTGAAATATGGAGTGTAGACTGGCAAAACGGGTGATTGGTGAGTCAAGTCATGCATCACCTTTCGTGCTCCGAAGCCGCAAGACGGACGGTGTAGGTCACGTTTGTACCATATGTGCAATAAGGAGTTCTCTCCGACCCAGCCCAGTTCTCTTCTGGCTGATCGTGTCTCCAGTCGCCTTGTATCTCGACCAGAGTCTGCACCGCGGAACAACGACTCCAACGGATGGCTTTTGCATCCGCTCCCTACTTACCGCCAGGTTCATACAAGTGTTTACGCGAATGCTCTTATTGCGGCCTGAAGTTGGTTTATTACCTCCGAGACCCTGCAGACAGGGTCACAGAAACACAAAACGCAACGAGTTTGTGCTGTATATGTATGTAGTATATAATGTTCCCCGCGGGTCCTAGTTTGGACTGATTCCACCTCCCAAACAAGGCTGTGTGGGGCCTACAGAAGTACTCACTCACACCGCGTTGCACGCTTGGAGATGCTATGTGACATGTGGTAGGATCGGACATTGGTCTTCACCTAAACTTTACCTTGATTCACTCGACACTGGAATGGAGCAGTTTGAGGACAATTTACCGAGTGTCCTTTTGTGGTTAAGAGCGAGTTCTGCGGGACTGATATACAACCTTCCCATATTTCGATTTTCCCCCTTTAATCGGCATGAAATGTTCACCGGGCTACTAGGTGCGCGCCGATCGTAGCGGCCAAAGGTCCTATATTAGTTCCGCATTGCACGGCGATACCGGCAGAAGAATCAGTAAAATTGGTATCTGTTGACTGGTACGCTGGAATATTTGGTCAGCTGTCATGGCAGAGCAGAAACTAAACCCTACATCATCGAAGTTCTCCAAATCGTTGCTAGACAGGACAATAACCGCCAATTTCCGTTATGTTGAGATAATATACAGATGGAAGAAGAAAAAAAGGCCACTCTGTGAACTGGCCACCGGTGATTGATCATCGATCAATGCTCGGTCGAGCATATTTTCTTGTGAAATAGTTTTTCAACTGAAGTGAGACGGAGAACAATTACTGATTCTTTTTCAGCTCTGCCCTGCAGTGTTGGCAAGTGTGGCGTCATGCAGGGTAGGTTATCACAAGCCATACCCCTTAGCCTGAAACGTTGGCCACGCCGCATACGGAGCACAGCCAGGCGCGCACATCAGAACCGTTGCACTGGGAGATCCATAGAAAACGCTTTAACTTTAACATTTCATAATCACACTTACCTACACATTCTCCCTGTGAGACGCAAGGTATAGCAAACGGCCGCCATGCTTGCCAACCGTGTAGACCAGTCAACTTCGCCACACATTCTAGTGTCACCGGGTCTGAATGCAGTCTAACTCGTGGCCATCCCTGGGTAGCGCCTTGATAACCCCAAGGGAACGAAAACACAAACCATATGTCGGCCCTGTCTTGGAGCTTAAATTCGCCACCACTTAACAATGCAATCTGTATGGGCAACGAATGCTTCCACCGAGAAGCGCCCAGAGTTTCAATTGAATGTACTTGGACGCTCTCTGAGAAAACGATGGGAAACGAGTGCTGGGTGGAGATAATGTTCTTCTGGAAGCAATTTAGTTTTCAACCTGTAATTATTATCACATCTCTAACATGAAGGCAGAGGATCGGATGCAAACCTGCTCTCGGATTGGAACAAAACACGGATCCCGAGCAACAATTGATACGCCTACCCTCTCGACATCCTCACTTCATGGTGATCAGAGGGTAAGAGATCTAATTCATATGACCCATCAGAAGCAGACAAATGAATATGAAAATAGTACCAATTTCCAGAAGATGGTGGTAGGAGTGTGCTAGATCTTTCAGATCAGATCCATGGCGGCAAAGCATGTACGCAATGTGATTTCCTCGAGGACATATTACACGTCGGTTGGTAAGACCCAAAAAAATGTATGATGTCGAAAGCATCGAGTCCGCAAAGACGGCCAACGAGTCTTGATGACCAAAGCAGATTAGAGCAGACAGACTGTTGGCAACCAGCAGTCCGGTAACACATCAAAAACGCGCGGATCGTTATGCATAGAAGCTGATGAATGATGAACCGGGATGAACCTCACCATGAGATCTATAACAAGCTTCTATCAGCTGTCCGTACTAAGAAAAGACAGGAGTACCCAAGGAGTTTTCTAAAATGAACAAAGTTGGCCGATACTTCACCACTCTGAATCAACCTTATCATAATGTTCATGCCCGATGGCGCACAGCACGACCAAAGACCATGGAACCAGGACATGCCCCCAGTAGCACTCAAATCGCGAGAGTGAGAGTGTTTGTAGAACCGGTAGTGAAGACATGATGCAGCTGGCCAGCAAACGAGCAACACGCCGAGTCACGTTCAGTCACAGTCCTTTGTTGGTTCACGAAGTAATTAAACGCTGAAACCTTCGCCAGGCAGCTCGACGCGAAGCCAGTGAACATCTGACAACGATCTTACACACGCAAAACTCATTACAGGAACACGAGCGAAAACAACAAAGACAGAGAATCCATCTCAAAGTACCGATATCAATCCAGTTTCTGCTAAGGGATGTGATAACTGGAGTGGATACCTTCTTTCCACCCCAAAAGATTCACGAATTTCGTCGCCACTTGCGTCCAGCACCAGTGCTGGCAGAATAATCTGCTAAAAATAAACAAAAGAGAGGGGAAGTTTACGGGTGCATCAGCCGCCACACAAAAACTCACCTCATCCATTGGCGCAGCATTTACAGGCGGAGTTGGATGATGCAAGGCATTAGCGAGTGCGCTACATTTCATGGCATCGGGGCATGGCGAGCCGATTAACGAGGGATAACACACGATATAGCCGGATTATCGTGGTGCTCGGGCCCTTCGGGGTCAGGAAGATTGGTTTCGTTGGGCACTGTCGGAGGATTTGGAATACTCGTCTCCTCTGCACTTGCGGTGGATTGAGAACCGTTGTTATGCTCGAGACCCTCCGGTCAAAAGGATTGGTGTCGACCATTGTCGAAGGATTTGGAATACTCGTCTCCTCTGCCCTTGCAGTGGATTGAGGACTCCATCTACACAACGCCTTTCTTTTTTAAAGGGGAAGTCGCGGTGTTTGTCAGTTTACAGCCATTCAACAGGGTTCCAGGAAAAAACGTAGCACAAGCATTGGTACCCCCCCTGTGATCGGCTACGCAGCTGCATGAGCAGCTTATGCCATCTCCAACTTGCCAAGATACGAGATCGGCAGGAACTCTATCAACCATCAGGCTAGCATGGACTAGGAGCGTCTGTGACCTTGAACCTATTGAAATGCATCGCAAAAGACGGGGTCTCACCTTCGAGTGGGGCCTGCAAGCCACCTTGAGGGCTTCTTCTACCTGGACTTGAAGATAAATGAATTTGCGTACACAAGAGCTGCCAGCGTGACCATCCAATAAAACAGTAGACAAAGAGTGACAGGTGCCCAGTCTGCTAGAATCCATGATCCGTGAGAATCAGAGTGTGTAAAAGGACAACCAGTCCTACTATTCAGTCAGGCGCTCAGGCAGTGCATGCGTCCAACTGATAATTCTAACGTTCAATATCCCACAAACACAACGCAGATATGCGGGACTGGTGGCTTTCTTGTAAGACCTCAATGGGGTAAAATGAGACCAAGTCAGCGTGGGAGAATTCACTGTCTAATCCACTACTCCGTGCTACATGGGGATAGGTGAATCATCACAGCGATCACCTGAAGAGTGTTGAATTGTAGTGTGATGTTGGCGCAGCGGTCGGTAAAATTAGTAAGGCGACAATTGGGCGCTTTGTGGGGACTGTACCCTACACCACGGAAGTCATTAACTACCTCTGTCAGGGTGGAGTACCCACTACAAGTTCGCGACTGGTATGCACTGGGTGTCCCCGGCGACTTACTTGTGCCACGTATTACTATCGATTCCATAACGCCGTCAGGCAGAGGAATAAATTTTGGCCAGGAAACACTGGCGTACGGGGGTTAACTAAGCAGGGTTGCGGAGAATCAAAACCATTAACCGCACTGATAGCAACGAATAACTCCGTCTCGTAAACGACCCTAAGAAAACTCTTAACACATGCCAACCACACTCTTGGTACCCGGGTACTTGGAGACAGGCAAGCAAGCCTGCCCACAGCAACGAGTAACCCTATTTATGTCTCCTGGAAGCGTTCGCGAGAGGTGGGTATGGCCCGGACGGTCCGTCTGGACCTTGACAATTGTGCACGAGTAATTTACAGAAGAAAACATGTAATGAATCCATCTCAAAGCATTAGTATGGGTTTTCTTTCTACGAAATCTTCGCTAAATGATGCGAAGGGTATGTGAAGAGTGTATCCTTTGCATGACTACTGGTTATTGCCGTCATGTTGGGGTCGCATATTGGGACTGTGATATATTGTTTCGTTGTCATTAATTTCCGGAACCTGCACAGACAATGGAAGGGACAAAAAAATGTTTATACAGGCATCGACCACCCTCTATGGGTAGACTCACATTGTTGATGGGGCCCCTATCTGGGGCTTGGTTGAGAGGAACTTCAGGTTCAGGAACGTTCGCGGGTGTATACGAATCACTGCATCATTTCCATGAGCGCACGAGTGGAGCAAAGAAGGGTACCGTACTGATTAACATTATCGGAGTGCAGCAACACCTCGAGCTCATGAGGGTGAAGTTGAATATCGGTTTCGCCAAACATTGTTCCGCCTATGGAGGCGTACACAACAGGCTCAGGAACTACAATCTGCTAAACGAAAGTTCACACGTGC
Source organism: Pisolithus tinctorius (assembly GCA_024663395.1). NCBI lineage: Eukaryota > Fungi > Basidiomycota > Agaricomycetes > Boletales > Pisolithaceae > Pisolithus > Pisolithus tinctorius. Next base: position 25,527 of record JANFAH010000199.1, read on the forward strand.
ATCAACCGCTCTCCACGTAAAAACTCACGTCGTCGGGGTGGATGGCATTTGCACCTGGAGCACCTGGAGCTTGAGATGGAAACGCACTAGCAATTGCACTAGAACTGGGCGAACTGGTGTGCCATGGCATGAGCGCACAACGAGTGGAATAACGAGGGTTGACAAACAAAGTAGCTGGGCCCTCATAGTGTCCGGGTCCTTCGAATTCAGAAGTAGCAATGATCTTGTCAGGCATTGTCGAAGGGTTTACAGGACTCGAGTCTTCTGCACTTGGATTGGGTCGAGGACTTCATCTCTACGACACCTTGCCTTTTTAAAAGGGCTATCAGAGTGCATGTTTTTTACAGCCATTCAGCGTGGTTCAATGGATGCAGTGTCGATTTCGGTGGGTCAAAGAGCAGCGAATTTCACTCAACAACTTTTTCACCGAATCCAAACGATCATAGATTTGCATCTTGATCCATAACACGATGTTCTCCCTCTATTACCGCCAGAACTCAGAACCGGCCGTCGACAAGACGCCATGGGAGAACACGCATGATAATATGCCAATACGTCGCGGAATAGTGAATAGTCCGGAGTGCTCCCTTGATCATCATCTTCGTGGCGATCTGATCTCAAAAATAATGCATGTTAGCCATCAACTGATCTCTTTCTTTCCCATCATCCGAAAGTTGCGGAACAGACGTACCACGTCCATAAGTGCACCTCTCTGTGATCAGCCGCAACACGAACAGCACACGCCGCCTCCAATTCATGTACGTGTTCTATCCGTGCTAGCCTCCATGCATTTACCGACTGATTTGAAGATTCTAACTGACCTCGTGTCTTGGCAAGGAAGACCCGTGACCTTGGACCTATTTGTACACTGCGGAATGATGAGATGTGATTGACAGAGTTCTGCCCCAGAGTGTGGTCCTCGATGAATGGGGCACACACTATGCTCATTTCAGGGCTTCTGGAAATCAGGATGAACAATCTTGTATACACAAGAGCTGCCCAGTGTGACCTTCGCAATTGACCAGTACACAGAGAACGATTTGATTTTAGCTGCCCAATGCTGTTGAAACTCGCAATCCGTGAGAATCAGCTATGCGAAAATACAACCTAAGCATCACATATCATGCTCCTAACTAATCCTGATGAACTTCTTATCCCACGAACATGGGTAGAATCGTCACTATGCGATTGAAAAGAATTGCAACTTTCCTGGAGTCAGATAGTGATGTCAGAAGTTATGCGAGATAAGCGGAGAACTCACCCTGGATTGCAGATAACGACGACATCAAAATTGGAGACCTAATTTGTCTCCGTGGCGCTTTAAGCTACACGACCCAGTGTGAGTGGAGCAGCAGAACAGGTAGATGGAAGACTTTAACGGAACAAAGCGCGAGCTCCGCGGACGCACAATGCAGTCCTGCAACGACAGGGCGTTCCGCGGAGAACTTTACCCTATACCACGGAAGCCTTGCCAATGTATTACATAACTACATCCGTGAGTCAAGGCAGACGCGCGGAATACCCACCTGACTAGGCCCACTGGACGTCCACCGCGGCGACTCAGTTCTGCCGGTTTATAGATTATGTAAGCGAGGCCAACTTGGCGCGGAGGCCGTGACCTGTGTAACGTTCCCCCGTCATGCAAGTTTAATGGAAAGTGTGGCTGCCTGAGTGGCGTCTTGAATGTAAAGTATCAACGCCATAGGAGTGCGCCATTAGATGGGCACAGCTAAACCGTTGCACTGGAAACAAAACGGTATTAAACTTGGACATTCAGGCACGATGAACATGCTACACGGTTCACTGCCCACAGTGCGGCCGGCGCAAACCTTGAAAGTTGCTTGCAGCCAAATCAGCAGCCCACTGTGAAACTCATAGGCCCAAATGGCGTCGGTGAGGGAAAACCCTGCGAAGATGAATTAGTGAGTCTGGGGATATGGCGACTGCGTCCAAGCGTTTGGAATCATGTAACGAGGTAGTATGCATAACGAGTAGCCTAGAAGTCCCCGGGAGGGAGGTCGATGTTGTGCAACTGATGGTAATGATGACGGAATACGTCGCTATTGTAAGCAGTTAGCGTTGAGGGCACGCAACGAGTATCCAAGAGAACAAATACTCCGCTTGATGGAAGAGGTGTTGCCTGACACCAGAAATGGTGGTCAAAGCAGAGCTGCGGGGAATTAGGGGCAATATCAAACATGGGCACCTGCAGTCTTGGCACCCTGGGCACTCAGAAACAGCCGAGTAGACTCATCCAGTCACATCGCGTAAGGTGAGCGGAAGTGAAGACATCCGAGTATGTAGTATAAAGACGTCAAAAATGTAAAACATGTAAATGAAATTAATTGAGTTGAAGGGTGACATACCGTCTCTGGATAGCAATCACCTCTCATTTACTGAACAACACACTTTGGAGCAACGAGTGTTGCAAGGTACCGGGCGTCATCCTCGACAAAAGGCCATTGATAGGCCTATCATCTTGAGAGGATCTCTTGATGATGACTAGAAGAGGGACAAACTCAACCTTCAGTACCCATTAGAAGAAAATAAACGAGGCATTCAAACGTTCATAGTGCGGGGCTTTTTCTTCGGAGCGCGACTAAAATGATGCATACCTCGTGCATCGTTTCGAACGATAGCGAAAAGTGCACAGCAGGTTGCAGCGCCATATCCTTGAGGACAAGGACGTTGGCAGGACAGGAAAGAGGCGCAGTAGTATTGACTCCGAGATGAATTGGCACAGAACTGACTAAGTTGGTAAAAAAGAAGCAAAACAGATGATGATGCACAGCAGGATGCCCCAAAGCTCGTTGTGTTCGCATGATGTGATGATGATGCGCTGTCGGCGGATTCACGGGGACGAGTTCCAGACATAATGATAGGCTAGTTGGCGACTCAAAGAAACGAGTGTGACAATGATAAGACCAATAAGCGCTGAAGCCAGCCACTGAGCCAACGCCGCTGATTGCTCATCATTTTTTGACTTCCAAGCACTGTCTACAATAGCCTACTTTCCTTCCCTAGGATGTAGCAGCCTCTGAGGTTACACGGCTTAGATGGCTAAATTGGCCCAAGTACGAACCATACAGATTGTCGTTGCAATGCGTGCCGCCCATACTGTGCCCATGTACGTTAACACACATGGCGTCATTGACTACCACTGC
>JANFAH010000200.1:0-28305 GCA_024663395.1 Pisolithus tinctorius
CTTCACCCTTCCTCTAGTCGCACGCTTCCCAGAAGTCGTGTCCCACACCGTATGACTTGTATTAGGTCGCCTTTAGAAACATCCCACCCCTTCTCCTTCGAGAACTGCAGCGTTGGTCGAGCTGTCACTTGGACGTCGTCCAAGCTGACAATGATCACCTCCTCATCGTCAGCCCCATCGCTGTCGCTGTCCTTACCAGGAACCTCTGGTACTTGAGCCTTGGACTTGCCTTTGTCCCCCTTGGCATCTTCGTCATCAAATGCCTTTTCGATGTGCTGTGTGACCCATATTTGTCTGAGGCTGCAGGAGAAGTATTGCACTCAGCCTGCAAGGCCCCTGTAGGGTCCGCTGATGATACATACCATGTCCCTGGGCTCTATGAAGTGCTCTTCAACTGGGGGATGGTGTCGCAGTTGATCGTGGGGGTCTCGGTTGGGATAGCTCAGCAGCACTCTGTGTGATGCTAGGAAGATCGTAGGGATGTCCATCTATGAGCAAGCGTTAGCAAAGGATTTTACTCCGAATACCCTGACTTGCCTGTTGTCCACTGTTGCCACACAAAAGAGCCATGTCCTCGATCACGTCGACACTGAGTACCATGCCCTCAAAGCCACAATGAGGGCTGGCAATGACATCTACTGAATCACCACTGCGAAACTTGCATTTGAAGTCATGAATTGAAATCTCCAGAGATGTAGGCAATTCCAGAGTAGGATTATCCAAACAAACAATCACTGATTCACCTTGGACGTCCATCGCGACGTATGCTACCTCGTTGACAAACTCCCTGGCCTGAATCTTGCCACAATCTCCTACCTGCCACTTTTGAGCAGAGAAATGAGTCAAGGTACATGCAACCAAAGTGGGATCCATGTCCGACATGACGAACCATGCAATTTGCTCAGGAGTAGGCAAGCTCACCAGCTCGACGTTATGCCTCTGAAAACACCTGTGAAGAAGGCTGCAGTGGTACTGAGACTGGAGGCAGTGGGCAATAGTACACCCCTCCAGACTCGGGGTAAGGATTACCTCCAGGCCATGTTGGCAGGCCAGGTCCATGTCAAAAAGCTCCCAGTGGGCTGCAGAGTTCTCACTGCTGGAGACATAGGGCAAATTCCAAGGAACGACAAGAAGGTACACCAAGTCACCTTTGATGTGCTTTACATAGGCAATTTCATTCTTGAGACCACTTGTTAACAAGTGAACCCAAGAGTGAACAGGTATGTCGCTGGGCTGTGCAAAGGGTTCCATTTCTTCCATTGGTACTGGCATGATCTGTGGGACAAGATTGGCATGCAAAGGGGGAAGCCTGAGTTGGACGTCTTGCACGCTGGGAGCTTCCACATAAATGTGGTGAGGGACCAAATGGAAAGTCTTGCATTTTAGGCCTTCCAGCTTGAAGTGCTGGAGGACAAATCCTGCAGAACGAGCTAATGGAGACCAGGTGAGTTCCCAAGCAAAGGAGTGAAGAGGAGACAGGACGTACCAGAGGGCAGCACGACCTTGAATACTCTTGGCTGAGTCCGATTCGTACCCACCTCCATACGACCTTCGACACTGTGAACTGGGCCCTGCTGATGTGCCTTCGCCCTCGACCCTTCTGCACTCCCCTCACCACTGTAGCAACGAAAAAGGCTTTCAAGCTGTTGAGTTAAATTTGCATGCCCCAACGGAGGTATCTCGGTCACCCTTGGACAACAGTTAGCTTTGTTGTCTAGTTCATCTTCCTCTTTGTCCTCTTTGTCCTCTTTGTTCTCCCGTGCAGAAATATCCAGATATCGGGAAGCGGACTTGCTCATTCTTGGACACTTTGCTGGGCATAGAGAGTGGTGGGATCTGCGCGAGCTTTTGCCTGATTGAGTGGTTAGTGAGGGATCCAAAACCGAAGGTGAACATTAGCTTACGAGTCTGCGATGAAGAAGCTTGGGGGGAGAGGACCACATGGGAGACGTCGCCTGCAAGATACAGTATGAATTGGTTTACGAAATTTCTTTGAGAAATTTACTTACAGGAGGAAGAAGCCTGAGCAGGGGGGGCATCGCGTGCACCTGGAGGATGTCAGTAAATTGTGAGGATTTAAAGATCTACTTGCTAGAAGGCTCAACGACACCACGCTCAGCCATGGCCGCCCTAATGACCTCAACAGTGGTACCCTCCCGAGACACTTCGAATACTTGGTTGAAGATGGACTTCCACTTGTCGAACTGGTACCTGTCACTGAATTTCTCCATCTCCATCAAGAAATTGGCAAAGGAGAGGCTATCATCAGCTGCCCAACGCAAAACCAACTGCCATGCAGCAGCATCTTCCAACAGGGGAACTACTGTGACTACCTTAGCTTGTGCGAGCTCCCATGCAGCCTTGATGGCGTTTATCCCTATGCCCTTTGGATTCAATATGATGATATCGATCAGGTCTATCCATTCCTCCAATTTGAAGGCAATACCCATGACAGCAAGCTCGATTTCGACATTGAATAGAAGGGAGGTGTCAGTGACATCATCGTGCACAAACCTCTCAAGAAAGGCGAAAGCCTTGTCATTGAGGAGAGCAGGGGTGATTTTGACCTTTGGTTCCATTGATAGCAGGGGTGTTGTCGAAAGAGCTGGAAGTAACTAGTGAGCAGTAAATGGAGTGAGGGGGGAAGTACTAACAAAGCAATATAAGGCAATGATTTCTGCTATTTGAGGGGGGGGGCGCTAAGCTTGGCAAGCAGAACTGCTATTGTCCTGGACAATAGGACAAAAGACAGTGTCTTTTGATGTGGACAACAGGATGGAAGAATGGTCTAGGGGTATGTAGTCAGATCAATAACAGAGTAAGCAGCGTACACTGTGCTTATCTTCATGGAATGCACTTCATATCGTTGCTTCTAAGCCATCGCCTCATGTATACCCAACTTTATTATATCTTCATCTACATCTACACTCGTATTATAGGATTGTTCAGCTCATGTCAAATGTTTAAATCGATGACAGCCACAGTATGAACTACCGTCAATAGCAATCATTTGAAGTTTAAGTTTCGTGTTGACAGTCACATCACACCGTCATCGCAGACTACTATGAATATTGATCTAATTCTAGTTCTAGTTGCAAAGGCTACTATCAATATCGATGTAAATCTAATTCTAATGCTATGGTGTCTAATGCTAGAGTGGTGGGCTGCAAGCGAAGAGGGTTAATAGAATGCCAAGTATTGAGAAGCAACGACTTACCTATCGGTGGTGGAAAGAGGGAAAAGGTGTTCATGAGAAAAGTCATTGTTGATATACTGAACGCAACTCACGATCACGTGCTCGTGTTTAGTGGTGGCGATCTTTGCTGCGGCTACCACGTGATCATGAGTTGCATTCAGTATATCAATGATGACTTTTCTCATGAACACCTTTTCCCTCTTTCCACCACTGACAGGTAAGTTGTCGCTTCTCAATACTTGGCATTCTATTAACTGTCTTCGCTTGCAGCCCACCACTCTAGCATTAGGCACCGTAGCATTAGAATAACTAGAATTATATCAGTATTGATAGTAGTATGTAGTATTTGCAAAGACGGTGCAACTGTCAATGCAAAAACATTCGACATGAGCTGAATAATCTATAATATGAGTGTAGACAAAGATATAATAAAATTGCGTATGTGCATTCAATAAAGATAAGCAGTGTATGCTGTTTACTTGGTTATCAATCTGACTATATACCCCAGGACCATTATGTCTGTGCAGGTCCCTGTAACCCATGACGTCGCATACCTGTCACCATGCCCAGGTTGGTCTTAATTTAATCATTTACGCATATCTAGGCCTTCCTACCCAATTAGTGGCCATCATGGTGATGATTTTTTATTGTTTTTCAATCTGAATGCATGTTTCCAAATGGCTTGATGACCAATTGTCAAGGTCGTGAAGCTAGAAACCAAATGTCATCAAGATGCGCATGAGTGAGTTCAACCTTAATCCAAATGCGACTCCAATCTGTATTGTCTAAAATAGCACCCATTCATTTTTTCCCATTGTCACACACCAAAGGTGTTGTGGACATGGTTACAGCTGACTCTGCCTAACTCATTGATGAGTTGCGCACAATGCCCAAGCATGCAGATGAAGACTAAAGGCCTCATGCATAGAAAGACTGTCGGACATTAACAGTCATCCTTCGCACAAGAACAAGTTGTCAGTGCTAAAGAGAAAAGAGGAAGTGAGTTAAGTGCACGTTAAAGGTTTTTAGTGCCCGTGTACAGCATTCTGGTTTTCGTCATATCTCCACCGTTTCTAAAGATATCGACTCCGTTCCCACACTCGCTTAAAGTGCTCAGCCCCACGATTCTTCCTTCCAAATTTGGAGAGGATCCTCGCACCCTGCATGTTTCTACAGCACTCCATCCATCAGATGCTCATTTTGCTAAGTCCATCAATCATGGCCACCTCTTCATCAATCATCTCGCTTGTCTCATTTGCCAGAGACAGTGGCTATGTATATCTGCCAGGCATTCCCACCAGCTTCCGTCCTGAAGCCCCCTGGTTCATCCCATTGTTGTCAGCCCTGTCTCATCCCATGCAGCTTGGTCAGCGTGTTCTCCTTGTCAGTATGACTTCCAGGATGTTCTTTGGTCACCTCAGGTCTGTCACTCGGTTAGAAAGGTCTTATGTGGTCATTTCAGTCTCCCCGGTTGATGAAGCATATGGATTGTTCCTCCCTGCTCCCTGCACCATCTTTATTCCAGTCTCGTCCATCATTCTTCCCACATTGCAACAGCTGCAGCATAATCTACTGTCCTCCAGCCTCCCTGATCACATTCATGACGAGTATGACATGCATCTTGCCTTCCTACTGCAAGATCCAGCAGAAAACATCCCTCCTTCTCCTCCTCCTCCATCAGAGCCCCATTCATGAAGTTTTTGTTAACTTCACTGAGAGGATGAAAGGGTGGGAGATGCAATTGCATATGCTCTCGTTGCCCCACAGACCCCCAACGCCCTAGCCCCCTTTGACGCCTGACTCATGCCCTTCAATTCTGGAATTAATACTTCCCTATCTGGAAACACCATCCATCTGTCATGCCATCTTTGGATCTAAAGATGTCTCCACCAAGATCTAACTTGCATCGCCACCCCCTAATGTGATATCAGTGCACTTACTCAGTTTCTGATTCTATTCAACTTGTTTTGTGATATTTTGACTATCCTTGACTCATTCATTGCCAATACTTACCAATCTTCTTTGCTTGCTTACTTTTCATTTCTCACTTACTCATCATGATTACCCAGTCCTTACTCATTACTTACCAAGTGTTTGTGCCTTGTTTGTCACAAGCTGTGCTCCCCCCACAGTATATAAACCCCCGTGTACTTAGCTACCAAGAATCAATCAGAAGCAGTCCAGCAGTCAGTCCAGTGCCTATCTTGTCATCAACAGTTGAGGCTCCATGAAGGGGTCTATCTGTCATCATTCATATACTTGGTAGTTGAGGCTCATTCGGAAGAGTCTATCTGCCTCCATCATTCATCTGAAGCTTCCTCTTAGTCAGCAGTCTTAGTCATCCCTCCACTCCTGCATAACTCGTCAATGACTTGCACCAGGAGCACATTTTATCAAAGTCCATTATTCCAAGAAGTCCTTTCAGCTGAACACCTTCACTCTGTTCAGCATCCCCTCCTCAGTCATCATCCATTCATCTACTCCTGCGTAACTCGTCAACGACTTGCGCTAGGAGCACCTGCCATTGAAACTCCCCCCACTTTAGGTTTCTCTGCACTCCAGGTTCCATGGAGGCAAACCACCACTCACTCTTATTTGTCTTTTGTGTTGGATTTGTTTGGTTTTCACCAGCATTCCACACTTTGACTCACACCGGATTTGTGGTTGGTGGGGAGTCGCTGGAGAACACTGATTAAGTGCTTGAAAGGAAAGGTCCACCATGAATGGATGGGTCCAAAAAGGATAAGGTAGTCATATATATGAAAGGCAGCATGATGATTTGGACACAAGTTGAATGTCAGATGTACTTGTTTCAGGTTCCCGACATAACATGCAATGTACGAGCAGTATGCATTAGCCCTTTGAGTACTCATTATCCGGGAGCATGCGATGTTGACCAGGGAAACAAGGTCCATAGTATGATCCAGAATAAACTTGTCACCTGGCTTCAGTTCATCGACATCAGGTGCTCCCCACAAGCTGATGAGGGCAAGAGGGATATGAACAGTGATGAGTGTCCACCACTCATCTGCTTTAATTGTTCCAGCAGATGGATGGCCAAAGTTAGCTGGTGCTGAACTGAACCATGATGGCAGTACTGTGTTCCGTATAACATTGCAGATGCAACCTAAGATCTTTGTTGTGTCATAGCAATCTTGTACATGCTTTTGCACACTGGAAAACAATGGCATCGTTTGGCGCTAAGAAGACTATAAACAATCGCAATCTTTGTGGAAGAAAGACGACACCTCACCCATTCAACTAAAGCTTTGGCATAAGCAACCTTATACACTCTGCTGGTCTTCAATGGTGCACAGCCCAGACTCTGACAGACAAATTTGAGCGCGTTGAAGTTTTTGCAGTAGAGTGATTCCTGAAGAGTTGTGAATGCTGAAGCCAGAGGTGTGTCTTGTGAAGATATCAGAGAAACGAGCAGTGTATGAATCACAGATACTTGAATGATTTCCTTCCGAGTCAGCAAGGTAGTGGTTGGGTCAGCTTGGATGAAGTCATGGTGGAAGGCAGGGAATTTCGAGGTTGTTGTCACTGAATCTTCTGTAGATAACCCCAACAGAGTGTGTACGTGGTGTTGGACCAGCCCCTCCAGAATGCAATGCATTGAATCAATGATGAGTTGATGTGTGGGATCCCAGTAAGGAAGACACCAAAGTTCCGAGTAGCGTACACCATGATCTTTGAAGAGTCGCTCTCGGTCTGCAGATGAGACTGCATCCTGTCATTGCTCAGCATGAAAACGAAGTTTATCTCGATCCCAGGGAGCCCAATGCTCACAGTCAACTCTACCATAGTTATTCTTATGATAGCAATCACACACACTGCAGAAAAAGTGGCTGCTGATGCCAGCGAGTGCTGCCAGATGATGAGCAGCAGGAAGATCACACACGACAAGTGCGATGGCACTGCAAGTGACCCAACCATCAGGGAATTTAGCTGTTTTTGAGAAGCGGATGCCACATTCCCAAGCAACGAGCAGGTTGTCGATCAAGGGACATATGTAATGATTAAGTTTTTCTAGGGATGGCTGTTTCGGGCCAGGAATAATACCTGCTGAACATGAGTGTTCATTCTCCGGACACTCTTGTGAATGAGAATGTACCAGCTAAGTATAGGTTTTCTGGCTTGTAGTGGATGTCCAGCGGTAAATTAAGGCAAGCCATGGATATGATTCCTGAAGATACAGTCGCCCCATGCTGATGCATCCCCTCTGGGTTGAAGAAATCGACATGTAGCACAAAAGCATAGCAGCCTTCATCTCCCCTGTCAACAAAGAGTTTACCTGGTTGGGGACCTGTAAACTGGTGGAGGAACTCAGCTTCAAAGGGATTCATGACAAAGCGAGGTGGTGACAAGTGGAGCGACTTTGCGAGGTCATTGCAAGCTGTGTCCATCATAATTTTGATGTTGTGATGGGAAAGGAGGCCAGCGAGGTAGTCTTTGAAGTCATGGTACAGAAAAACTTTCTTGGGATGAAGCTGACCATCAGAACGTTCGTCCAGCAGCAGTTCACCACAGACAGTCTCAGGTGTAGGATGATTGGTACAGTGGGGGGGGTAACTTGCGATCTTGGAGTCATTCGCATATGTTGGTGCATATGTACAATGACAACTGCAGATAGCATAAGGAATGGTGTTACCCATGAGCTTGAATTTGCCGAGGGCACTGGTGATAGACGATGGGATTTGTGCAAGGATGTTTTCATGAGAGACACTAAGCTGTCCACTGGTATCCTTGAAGGCAAGGAACAGTAGAAGGGAAAGGGCGTTCATGATAAAGTTGCCTGCCCAAGTACCGACATCCATTACTATACTGCAGATGACACCAATGACCAGTGTGACTTGTGTGATAGTGTCCATATGATTGACAGGAGAGCAATATTGGTCATCTGCCAGAAATGTCACCTTGAGTTCAGAGCTAGGGCTAGGGCTAGAATCACTACACACCGGCCATGAAAGGTACAGGCTGAAAGTCTTCAGGGGATGGTGTCACAGGCCTACTTTTGAGTATGGATTCTAGCTCATCCATAGTTTTGATGACCACTCTCTTGTGCGCAACTATGCAATTGGCACAGCACTTTATGTTGTTGGTTGCCTGGCAGAGCAGACTAAGTTCTCTGCTGATGGTAGTAAAACTTTGTCCATCCAGCAGAAGGCAGGAACATCTTTGTATTCAGGAGTCAATATTTGATAAAACCTTCATAGCCCTGCTAGTTTGCTGACGAACATTCCTGATCTGAGGACGGGTATCGTGTGGAATGGCTTTGGCAGTCAATAATGGTGGCTGAGCACTCATGGGGGCGCAGGAGAAGCTTGATGTATTCATGAGATGGTGGAGAGATTGGGTGATACTGGAAGTGATAGAAATAGGGTTTTGCGGACCAGCCAGGATGTCAGCAGTGGCTCCCATCTGCTGCAATTCCTCATGGGAGTTCCACATTTTAGAAGCACGGGACATGGAGTTCAGACCATCGTCAGTGATGGTAAGAGCCACTAAATGGCTAGCTAGGGCATCTGAAGGAGAGGCTAATTCTGATGATTCAAGTATGTGTTCTGGAAGAGTTCTATCTAGAGCACAAGGTAGTGTTTGGTGGGTATGGGGGTCTGCTCGAGGGGATTCACTTTGCTGTTTTATGTGTTTCAGATGCAGCAACAAACGATGGGAGTCCATGAGAACACCCCTGCCATTTTCCCTGATGCATTCTTTGCAGGTGCACCACTTCAGGATGGGTGAGGCAGGCATAACAGCAACCTGTAATTGTATTAGTACAACATTCACATATGCCACTATGTAGTCATACCTAGAATGATAGACAGTGAGCTCACAAATGAAGCAGTAGAGGAATATCTGTGTCACAGCACAAGAACAAGTACAGGCAATGGCCAAGACTGGGCAGGCTGCAGTCGCTTTTATATCCTAGAATGAGAAGAAGAACAAGACAAATTGCCATTGACTGGTACATACTTGCGATGAAACACAGACCCTGCCAAGTGCTGTTCATCCTCCGCTACGATTCATACATCATGAAAAACAAGATCCTATATAAAGAAAATTCATCAGCATACATGAGTTGAGAACAAGGCCGCCAACAGGCTGGCACTATGGAGTAGCATAAGAACAACTGCCACTGGTCAATACACAACTATAAAATGAATGTAGTCCTACAATGATCTATTGATGAATTGAATATGGTAGATGTTAGACAATATGGATTGAAACCATATTTGGATTAACGTTGGACTCACTCATGCGTGTCTTGATGACGTTGGGTTTCTAGCTTCGCGACCTTCTCAATTGGTCGTCAAGCGGTTTGGAAATGCATTCAGATTGGAAAACAATAAAAAATTATCGCCATGATGGCCACTAAAAAGGTAGCAAGACCTAGGTACGCTTAATTAATTAGATTAAACATGTACGCAGAGTTAGTACGCGACGTCATGGGTTATAGGGACCTGCAGATAATTATTAATGGTCCTGGAGTATGTAGTCAGATTGATAACCAAGTAAGCAGCATACTTTGTGCTTATCTTTATTGAATGCCGCGTCATATTGTTGCTTCCTCAGGCATATGAATTTTATTATATCTTTGTCTACACTCATATTATTGAAATTCTACAGTACTCATCAGTTTCATGTTGATGGTCACATCGCACCATCTTCGCAAAGACTACTATTAATATTGATGTAATTCTAATTCTAATACTACGGTGTCTAACGCTAAAGTGGTGGGCTGCGAGTGAAGAAGGTTAATAGATTGCTGAGTACTAAGAAGTGATGAGTGACTTGCCTGTAGGTGGTGGAAAGAAGGAAAAAGTGTTTGTGAGAAATTTCGTCGTTGATATACTGAACACAACTCATGCTCACATGCTCCCGTTAGGTGGCGTAAGCTTACCACTGATATAACCGTGCTGTGGAAGTTTCAATGTTATCACACACTCTAAAGAGTATTCCAAAATGAAAATGACATCACATTCATACGAGATGACATGCAAGATGACATGCAGTCATCTAAACAATAGGGCATATAAGTGGGTATGCAGGTTATAGCTGTAAGTTTGTGCAAGATGTACACATATGATAGATTCTAGGCACAAAGGTACAAGTTATTGGGGTTGGCTGTATCCAGCACATTGACTACTCACCTACAGTTCAAGTCGGACAGTTCACTCAGGTGAGGAGTCTCTTCTTATCTTTTGCCAGTGCCTTGATGAAAGGTACTTGAGATGAAGGTGGATCATATCGATAACAGGCCAACAGTGCTCGTAGTCCTCGAGTCACGGGAACCATTGCCTGGCCTAAAATGAGTGAGTAAATTCCCTCTGGACACAATAAATAACCTACAATGCCTGTGACTTTCTGAACAGCCTTGAAATCCTGGTAGCTCCTGCTTTTCGTCATATCGAGATACTTCTTCACTGCAGTGTGGACAACTCGCTGCCAGGTCTTACCTTAGTTAATGAAGCACATCGTCAACAATGTACATACCTTGAGTTTACGCATCTCATCGTCACTCCATTGCAAGTGCTCCTCAAGGTTGTATCCACCCCTTCCTGGGCAGCCTACCTCACTGGGTGGTTTCCGAATTTTAGTGGTAAGCTCAATAGACTTGAGGCTGGTGAGTGAGGGGTCTGACAGTGAAGGCGAAGATCATGGTTCCCCAACATCAACACTGGCAAAACTGACTGTCTTTGGTGACCAAGGCGATTTGGGTGTATCCTGATCGGGTGACTGTGGCCGAGGTGATTTGGGTGTATCCCAAGCGGACATCTGGCTGGACTGGGGTGACTGTGCCCTACATAGCTCCTTTCTATTCTCTAAAGAGGTCTGATGGCTCATGGGGCTCATTTCTTGCTCCACTACCACTATGACATGCCAGACCTGCTGATACACCATCTCGGCCTGCGAGGATAACAAGGGTAAAATCTCCACTGGGTGGGGAACAAGGGGGGGAACGGATCAAGACCTTGCATGTTGCGACCTGACAGGAGGCATGGGGATTCGGTTTGATTCAGTCACTGGGAGGAATTTATGAGAGTATTTATGAGATGGGCAGGTTATTGTTACCCACATCATTGTTTCCGATCAATCAATCATGATGGCATTCTCATTGTGTGGAGTTAGTTGCCTGGTTGTGAATGCCATGCTTCTCTGTATTTTTCTTATTGGTTCATCCCTAATATAATGATTTGTACCTTGATCTAACAACAGACATCCAATTGGCACCATGCACCAGGAATGAACAATTTCTTCGACACTACTGATTCTGTTCGCCCCTGCTGCTGGCACATTATCTTAGATAGAACATAACATAGGAGGGTGGAGAAACAGACCTGAGTGGAATTGCAGGAGTCATCATTATGTGGGGGAGCAACTTCAGAAAGCTGTCAAGGAAGCACTAAGCAGAGACACAGTCAAGACAAAGGATGCCCTACCCTTCTCGTGCACCTCTGCATGATTCCAAAAGCTAAACCAATGGCATCTGCAGTTACACACTCAATATCATCGCAGAATTTCTCATCCATCGGTCCCTGGAAATCTGCTAAGTGGTACCGCACTATACTAATGATGTGGGCTTCGAGATTAACCAAAGACAACTGGGTATCTTGGAACGACATTCGATTGAGGCAAAATAGATTGAACAAAGTAGATACTCACTGCCTGAGCTAGCAGAAGACTGGATATTGGTATCTTGGAATGATGTTGAGTTGAGGTGAAGTGGATTGAGTGTAGTAACAATACTTACCAGTGTCAAGGGAAGGCAAGAGTGCACTGCCAGAGGTAGCACTGAAATACTGTGTTGCTTGTGTAGAAGTACTGTCGCTCCCACTAACTGCTGCATATGTTTGTCAAAAATCAGGCATTCAAATTTCATTGCGCACCAGAGTTACCAGAAGTGCCCCAGACCATCGCACCACATCGGACCAGCCGGGAGGAGCGTGAGCATGCAGATGGGGTGGAGGCTGATAATGATGAACCAGGGCAATGCATGTAGGGATGGAGACAGTTGTGGGAACACTTCGTGTGATGAGTAGGTTCTGCCATGTGTGTGGTGAAAATCGGCTACAACAGGAGATGTTATATGGTAAGATTGTTATTGTCGGCACAGGGCATTGCAGAAAATGCACAAGACAATTGTCATTGCCAGCATCACACCTTGACCAAGATAACGAAGTCAAACCTAAATAAATATGAAATGAGAATCAAACATTCATAATGAGAACTATGCACACCGATTATTGCCGTCATTGCCAAATGTTTGCATAGGTGATGTTTACATATGGTCTAGATAGTGTTACTTTGCTACTTCCTCTATTGGGAGTTCAATACCAAGGGCTGCACCCCACACGAGTAATACAACGTACATACAGAACAAGCAAACTAACACACTGCAAAAACCTAGCATCAGGGACAGAATGAAGGAAGCCAAGTCTACCAGGTAGGCGAAAAAGAGCAGGGCGCAAAATGCCATGAAGCTGGAGGACAACACGGACCAAATGCCAACTTTCGCACGAGGGACACCTGGTCTGGCACCTCGTACAGGGATGTTTCTTGCATGTACGCCTAATCCAGTCATGAATGCAGGTTGTAGAACCACGGAATTTTACTCATGACGAGCAGGGTGACAGCCTGAACTTATGAAGTGGCTTTCTGTTTGAGCAGGAAGCATGCTGAATCATTGACAGTCAGTTCAGTGTTCACTACAGGGGTTTGGGGTTATCAACTCACACTGGTTGCAGGAGTAGGGACTGAATCTACCACAAGTCCCCCCCCCTTGTGCTATATACAGAAGGGACCTAACTCCTGGCTTGATACTAGCCTTATTTGTAATAGCATAGACCAACTTGATGACCGTGGGCTTTTGTTTTCACTCGAGGGAAGAGCTGTATTAACGGGAAGCGTCGTAGGAATGAGGTGAGCGCACCCATTGTCAGGCGCCGTGAAGGGCGATATATATGCAATGTGTTGACAGGTGGGGGGACTGCTGCAAGGGCATGGTGTGAGTCAAAGTGTGGAATGCTGGTGAAAACCAAACAAATCCAACACAAAAGACAAATAAGAGCAAGTGGTGGTTTGCCTCTGCAGAACCTGGAGTGCAGAGAAACCTAAAGTGGGGGGAGTTTCAATGGCAGGTGCTCCTAGCGCAAGTCGTTGACGAGTTACACAGGAGTAGATGAATGGACGATGACTGAGGAGGGAATGCTGAACAGAGTGAAGGTGTTCAGCTGAAAGGACTTCTTGGAATAATGGACTTTGATAAAATGTGCTCCTGGTGCAAGTCGTTGACAAGTTACGCAGGAGTGGAGGGATGACTAAGACAGCTGACTAAGAGGAAGCTTCAGATGAATGATGGAGGCAGATAGACTCTTCCGAATGAGCCTCAACTACCAAGTATACAAATGATGACAGATAGACCCCTTCGTGGAGCCTCAACTGTTGATGACAAGATAGGCACTGGACTGACTGCTGGACTGCTTCTGATTGATTCTTGGTAGCTAAGTACACGGGGGTTTATATACTGTGGGGGGAGCACAGCTTGTGACAAACAAGGCACAAACACTTGGTAAGTAATGAGTAAGGACTGGGTAATCATGATGAGTAAGTGAGAAATGAAAAGTAAGCAAGCAAAGAAGATTGGTAAGTATTGGCAATGAATGAGTCAAGGATAGTCAAAATATCACAAAACGAGTCAAATAGAATCAGAAACTGAGTAAGTGCACTGATATCACATTAGGGGGTGGCGATGCAAGTTAGATCTCGGCGGAGACATCTCTAGATCCAAAGATGGCATGACAGATGGATGGTGTTTCCAGATAGGGAAGTATTAATTCCAGAATTGAAGGGCATGAGTCAGGCATCAAAGGGGGCTAGGGCATTGGGGGTCTGTGGGGCAACAAGAGCATACATGATCGCATCTCCCACCCTTCCATCCTCTCAGTGAAGTTAACAAAAACTTCATGGATGGGGTTCTGATGGAGGAGGAGGAGAAGGGGGGATGTCTTCTGCTGAATCTTGCAGTAAGAAGGCAAGATGCATGTCATACTCATCATGAATGTGATCAGGGAGGCTGGAGGACAGTAGATTATGCTGCAGCTGTTGCAATGTGGGAAGAATGATGGACGAGACTGGAATAAAGACAGTGCAGGGAGCAGGGAGGAACGATCCATATGCTTCATCAACCGGGGAGACTGAAATGACCACATAAGACCTTTCTAACCGAGTGACAGACCTGAGGTGACCAAAGAACATCCTGGAAGTCATACTGACAAGGAGAACACGCTGACCAAGCTGCATGGGATGAGACAGGGCTGACAACAATGGGATGAACCAGGGGGCTTCAGGACGGAAGCTGGTGGGAATGCCTGGCAGATATACATAGCCACTGTCTCTGGCAAATGAGACAAGCGAGATGATTGATGAAGAGGTGGCCATGATTGATGGACTTAGCAAAATGAGCATCTGATGGATGGAGTGCTGTAGAAACATGCAGGGTGCGAGGATCCTCTCCAAATTTGGAAGGAAGAATCATGGGGCTGAGCACTTTAAGCAAGTGTGGGAATGGAGTTGATATCTTTAGAAATGGTGGAGATACAACAAAAACCAGAATGCCATACACAGGCACTAAAAACCTTTAATGTGCACTTAACTCGCTTCCTCTTTTCTCTTTAGCACTGACGACTCGTTCTTGTGTGAAGGATGACTGTTAACATCCAACAGTCTTTCTACGCATGAGGCCTTTAGTCTTCATCTGCATGCTTGGGCATTGTGCACAACTCGTCAACAAGTTAGGCAGAGTCAGCTGTAACCATGTCCACAACACCTTTGGTGTGTGACACCAGTAACCCCGGCCTTCAGGTTGCTGGTCTTTGGTATATATACTCTACATACGTTGTACTTAGTTCCTTAGTCTGAATATCAACTTAGTTCACCCCAAGTCTCCAGCTTAAGCCTGAGTTGACTCTCGGCTTTTGCTCCTGATCCCCCTCAGCTTTCTCTGACTTCAACCCAGCTTGCGCAAGGGTCTAGCACATGAGCTAAGACCAAGGGTTGTTGCCCCTGGCACTCAGCCTTCGGCCTTCGACCCCCATCCCAGTCACGGACTTAACAGTATATCCAGACTTCCACTTGTGCAAGTCACTCACCACCCATGACCAGAACTCGCACCCAAGCTCGAGCAGACCACACTTTAGAATCTGCCTCTGCCTCAAGACCAACCCAACCTGAAACCTCAGATGACCTTCACTGCCAGTCGGCCCTCAGTTCCCTCGCCAGTCACCGCCGGACTTCTGCAGTCGTGCAGCAGTTCCAAGGATTCTCAGCCCATCATTCTGGTACTGCACCAGCTTCCAACAATCGAGGTACACCAACACCAGCCAGTCGTCGACCTCCTGCTCCCTTTGGTAACCCTGGAGGTGATGGTGACATCGACCCGGACAACTCTGACCATCACTCCAGTGATGACGACAATGATAACAACGACGATCCTTTCGGGCCTAATCCCGAGGAAGGTGAACATGAGGAAACTGAAGGAAACCTACAGCTAAGGGTCTTAGACAGCCTCACCAGGGCCGTACAGTCCCTCGCCCAGTCTTCCCGCCAAGACACTGAAGGAAGCTCAGGATCAGCCAAGGTCCGAGAGCCAGACACCTTCGATGGCACTGACCCAAAGAAGCTCCGACAATTCCTCATCCAGTGCGAGTTAACTTTCCAGAACAAACCCCAAACCTTCCGCAATGACCGCCAAAAGGTAACCTTCACTCAATCCTACCTCAAGGGAATGGCACTCGAATGGTTCAAGCCAGACCTTCTTCTCACCAGCGAACCTGAGGACCCACCCCTGTGGATGGACAGCTGGCACAAGTTTGTCATCGAACTCCAGTCGACCTTTGGTCCCCATGACCCAGTAGCAGAAGCCGAGAACCAGCTCGACCACCTAACCATGAAAGAAACCCACCGCATCAATAAATACATGGTCGAGTTCAATAGGCTAGCTACCCAGGTCTGGGGATACAGTGACAGGGCTCTCCGCCACTTCTTCTATGCTGGTCTCCCTGACCGAATCAAAGATGAGATAAGCCGGGTAGGCAAACCCTGCACCCTTGAAGACCTTCGCTGTCTAGCTCAGGACATAGATGCCTGCTACTGGGAATGATGCGAGGAGGTCCAACGCCAGAACCGGTCTTCCGGTAACCAGAACTCGTCAAAGACTGGCAATAGAGACTCAAACACCGACAAAGGGAAAACCTCGGCATCCAACACCTCCCAGTCCCCCGCTGCACCAAAGACCAGCAGTACCAGCACCGGGTCTTCAAAGCCCGAAACAGCCAGCAACAAACTCGGCAAGGATGGAAAGTTAATGGCTGCCGAGCGAAAGTGATGTTTCAACTTAAAACTCTGCATGTTCTGCGGAGGGGATGGTCACATAGCCAAGGAATGCCCCAAGAAGGTGGCCAAAGCTAGAGCAGCTGCAGCAGCTCCGGAAGCCACACCAGAGGCCTCCACTGAGGCAAAAAAATAGTCGGCGGTCCTCAGAACCTCGCACACCCCGAGGACCGCATTGACTCCAGTGGTGTGCTCTCGGAGGTTAAGCTCAACGCATCTGCTCTTTGTAACCCAAATAGTCTTATGCCTACCATTTCTCTAGCATCCTACAATGAGCCGGCATTCCCAGTACTTGTCGACTCTGGCTCTATGCACTGTTTTATAGATATAAAGTTTGCAAATAAAATCTCTGTTCCCCTTTACTCCGTCCTGCTGGTCCAGCTTTGGCTGTTTGACAGCACATCCAACTCAGTCATCACCCAGGCAGCAGACCTCATCTTCATTTTTCCCTCCAGCGATGCAACCCCGGTCACCCTCTATGCAACCCTGCTGGACTCTGAGTGCAAGGCAGTCTTAGGATACAACTGGCTCACCCAACACAATCTGTCAATTGACTGGGTCTCGAGCAGTATTAGATTCCAGACGCCTGTACAATGAGTGCCAGACCCCCCGACATCACCCCCTGACCCCGAGCCTTCAGCTCCCGGACCAACCACCCTCGGCTCTAGCGAGCATCTGACCCCGCAATTAGAGAAACTGGTTGCACTGGGCTTGACTTGCCCACCTATCGCCTTCATCAATGCCATGGCCTATGTCTGGGCATGTAAACTTGAAGGGTCCTCTCAGTTCAGCCTCCAGCTTCATCCCTCGGCCCTCACCTCTCTTCGGTCTTCAAGGGTAGAAGACGCACCAAACCTCTCTGGCATTCCACCAGAGTACCATGAGTATGCTGACATGTTCAGTAAATCCAAAGCCACTACCCTAGCACCCCACCGAGAACACGATCTTAAGATCGAGCTGGAAGGAGACTCATCACCACCCCTTGGCCCCATCTACTCCCTGTCACTGGTAGAGCTTGAAGCTCTCCGGGCCTTCCTAGACAAGCATCTGGCTACTGGGTTCATCTGACCGACCTCTTCCCCCCACAGAGCGCCAGTCCTCTTTGTCAAAAAGAAGGATGGCTCCCTTTGGCTTTGTGTCGACTTCTGGGGCTTGAACAAGATCACCAAAAAGGACTGATACCCACTTCCCCTCATCACCAACCTCCTAGACTCGCCATCCTGGGCCAAGGTTTACACCAAAATTGACCTCAGGCATGCGTATCACCTAGTCCGGATCGCTGATGGTGATGAATGGAAAACCACATTCCACACTTGGTATGGGTCCTTTGAATGGCTTGTCATGCCTTTTGGTCTGTCCAATGCCCCGGCGGTGTTCCAATGCTTCATCAATACAGTGTTCGCTGACCTCCTAGACGTGTGTGTCATGGTCTACCTGGACGACATACTCATCTACTCCAACGATGAGAACTCACACCGGCAGCATGTTAAAGAGGTCCTGCACCAACTCCAGAAACATGGCCTGTATGCCAAACCAGAAAAATGTGAGTTCCATTCCAAATCGGTAGAATACCTAGGCTACTGTCTTTCGCTGACCGGCCTCACCATGTCTGGTGAAAAGATCAAAGCTGTCTGTGACTGGCCTGAGCCCCGGAAGGTCAAGGACATCCAATCCTTCCTAGGCTTCGCCAACTTCTACTGGTGCTTCATCTATAACTACTTGGACATCATCATTCCCTTAACCCGCCTTACACGAAAAAACATACCCTGGAACTTCTCTGAGGAGTGCCAGTCAGCCTTCAATATGCTCAAAGAAGCTTTCACCACTGCTCCTGTCCTTACTCACTTTGTTCCCAGCACCCAACTCACAGTGGAGACCGATGCTTCGGACTATGCCATTGCCAGCATACTGTCCATTACCGGTGAAGACAACCAACTTTGCCCAGTCGCCTTTTACTCCCGGACACTGTCTGTGCCAGAACTCAATTATGACACCCACAATAAGGAGTTGCTTGCTATCTTTGAGGCCTTCCGGGCCTGGAGACACTACTTGGAGGGTGCCCCTCTACCCATTGATGTGGTCACCAACCACAAGAACCTTGAATACTTCTCAACCTCTAAGGTACTCACACGCTGGCAAGCCCAGTGGTCCAAGTACCTGTCACAATTCAACCTTGTCATCCATTTCCGCCCAGGTAAGCTCGGTGCCAAGCCTGATGCTCTCACTAGACAATGGGATGTCTACCCCAAAGAGGGGGATAGGGGCTATGCCCAGGCAAACCCCCACAACCTCTGACCGGTGTTCACGCAAGAACAGTTGGTCTCGGCTCTCCACGCCACATGCTTGGAGTACCCCATACTACGTGCCAGCCTTCTAATGGACGTAGAGCAACTCCACAACGAAATACTCGCCACACTATCCCAACACTGACTCACAGACACCTCCGATCCCCGGTGGTCGGTTGATAGCACCGGTCTGCTGTGCCTCGATAACCAGATCTATGTACCAGATGCCAATGACCTTCGGCTCAAGGTCCTTCGGTACAAGCATGATCACCCACTGTCAGGGCACTTCGGCCAGAATCAGACATTGGAACTGATCTGGTGAGAGTACACCTGGCCCGGTGTCCGCACCTTCATCAAAGAGTATGTGAGGTCCTGCACTACATGCACGAGAGCCAAAACACCCAGACACCGACCATATGGCACCCTGAAACAACTGCCAATACTGGAAAAGCCATGGAATTCCATATCTATGGATTTCATTGAGCACCTACCGGCGTCCGATGGTCACACCGCTATCCTGGTGGTCATGGACCGACTATCCAAGCAGGCTGTGTTCATACCTGTCAAAGTCGGACAACACCCCTGGCTCCTTCTTAGGGCGGAGTTGGAGCGGGTTGGGCTGCGGAGTACAGCGGTCAAAGTCCGAAGCGAATCCGACCACTGGGTGGCGAGATACTCGATGAACAGTGAGCGGAGGGGTATGAAGGAAAGTCTCGGAGGCTGAGGTCGGAGTCGGAGGTCAGAGGTCGGAGGTCGGATGAGAGGGCATTGGGTTCAGCTAGTGCGCTGCCCCCTTGCGCGAGCTCAGCCCTCGTATTTCAGAGGTAGAGCGGACTCAGAGGAAGTGGAGACGAAACTCCGGAGGGGACTGAGAGGGAGTCGAAGGTGGGGACTTTATTCGATATTCGTACTGATTACATCGGAGTACTACATGGCCTTATATACGATGTAGGTCAAGGGCGGTGCAGTACGGAATGTAAACCAATAAGTGTATAGTGGGTTAGAGTCCTTCCGAGACAAGGGACAGAGGGTAGGGATGACGGGGACCTTAACTGAGACAAGGAAACTACTACAACGAGGAAAAGAGGGTAAATACCAAAGGAGCGGAAGAATGGAGAAAACCGACACGAGGGCGGAACCCTATCTAGAATGCAGGGCCGCAAGTCCGACAGCCCACGTGACCAACCTTAGGGCGGAGTTGAGCGGAGTTGGTCAGGGGACCTTGGAGAGGTGTGGAGATGTGTCGGGAGGGTCGGAGGAGCGCGGGAACACGTCGGAAGAGGGCGGAGAAGCGCGGGAACATGTCGGAGGAGGGCGGAGTAGGTATTAGGGGCTTACGCTGGTGTCATGGTCATGACAGTATCCCCCCCTTAGGGCCTGAACCCCTGAAGGCCATAGCAAAGCTACGACGGAGGTGAGTAAGGTCCAGGTTTATGAGGATAGCGAGCATGGTAAGCAGCCAACAACTCGGAGGCATGTTCTAACTCCGTTGCCAACACCCAAGAGGTCTCGTCTTCAGTATTCTCATAGCCTGCCCAGCGGACCAGATACAGCAACTGACAATGACGGCGGCGGCGATCCACCTTTGAGTCGAGGATCTCCGAAATCTCGTACTCAAGGTCACCATCCACCTCAACAGGCGGAGGCGGAGGTTGGTGCCGATCAGGGAAGGGGTTCGGAGTAGCAGGCTCTAACTGCGACACGTGAAAGACAGGGTGGATGGCCCGCATCGCATCAGGTAAGCGGAGGGTGACGGAGTGCGTACCAGGCCTAGCTATGATAGCATAGGGGCCCAAGTTCTTTTCCGCAAGTTTAGCCGAAGGGCGGGTGGAGCGGAAGTACTTGGCCTTGACATAAGCCTGGTCACCGACTTTGAACTCTGGTGGTGGAATGCGTCTAGCATCAGCCGGACCTTGATAGCGGAGTTGAGCGGCAGCCATCTCAGTGCGGAGGAAGTCGTGCAGGGCGGAAAGCTCCACAACATAGTTATGGGCCTTCGGAGAGGTGAGGTCATGGTCAGAGTAAACTGACAAGTTCGGGTGGTACCCCTTATTAGCGAAAAAGGGAGAGACTCCAGTAGTAGCACTCGGTGCGTTATTACAAGCAAACTCCGCTAGTGGGAGTAACTCCGACCAATCGTCTTGCTGATAGTTACAGTAGGTGCGGAGATACTGCTCAAGGGTCTGATTCATGCGCTCTGTTTGGCCATCGCCTTCTGGGTGGTAGCCCGATGTAAAATGAAGGCGCATATCTAAGGCCTGTCCAAGGGAGCGGAAGAAGTGCGACACAAACTCTGGACCCCTGTCGGAGGTGACATGAGCAGGTACCCCATGTTTGGAAAAGACGTGGGTAAGGAAGAGTTTTGCTAGGTCAGCGGAGGTGATGGAGTCATGGGTCGGAATGAACACGGTCTGTTTAGAAAGGCGGTCTACAACGACCAAGATGGCGGAGTAGCCTGCAGAGTTGGGGAGATGCTCGATGAAATCCATCGAGATGGAGTTCCATGGCTTCTCAGGGACGGGAAGCTGCTTCAGTAGGCCGAAGGGGTGGTGACGAGGGACCTTGCTGCGACCACAAGTGGTGCAGGACCTGACATAGTTCTTTACATCAGTGCGGAGGTTAGGCCATACGTACTCGCGGCGAACAAGCTCTACAGTGCGACTCTGCCCAAAGTGACCCACAAGCGGATGGTCATGTTTAAACCGAAGCACTCGGAGGCGGAGACCATCAGTGTCGGGGACAAAGATGCGGCCATCGAGGCGGAGGAGGCCCTCGTGGTCTAATGACCAGCGGAGGTCTGTCGGAGTTGGGAGATGGGAAGCGGAGATGGGGTCAGAGGGTAGTGCGGAGATAATGTCGGCATGGAGCTGCTCAACATCGAAGATCATGGTGGCTCGGAGCACAGGGGCCAAGAGGTGGGTAGTACGGAGGGACGAAGCGAACTGTTCCTGGGTAAACACAGGGCGGAGGTTATGAGGGTTTACCTGCGCGTAGTCCTTATCCCCCTCTTTTGGGTAAACATCCCAGCGGCGGGTAAGTGCGTCGGGCTTGGCTCCAAGGCGGCCAGGGCGGAAGCGGATGGCTAGGTTGAACTGGGAGAGGTACTCCGACCAACGAGCCTGACGGCGGGTTAGGACCTTAGAGGTGGAGAAATACTCCAAGTTTTTATGGTCAGTCACCACGTCAGCAGGGGTGGCGGAACCTTCCAAGTAATGTCGCCAGTGGCGGAAGGCCTCAAAAATCGCCAACAGCTCCTTATCATGAGTGTCATAGTTGAGCTCTGGAGCAGTGAGTGTGCGGGAGTAAAAGGCAACCGGGCGGAGTTCACCATCGGAGCAGGTAATCGAGAGGATACCCGCAATGGCATAGTCCGATGCGTCGGTCTCAACCGTGACTGGGGCATCAGGCACCCAATGAGTAAGGATCGGAGCGGAGGTGAAGGCGGTCTTAAGGCGGAGGAAAGCGGAGCGGCACTCTTCGGAGAAGCTCCAAGGAGCACCCTTCCGAGTGAGGCGGGTGAGCGGAACAACTATGTCGGAGTAGTTACCGATGAACCGACGATAGAAGTTCGCGAACCCAAGAAAGGACTGGATGTCTTTAAACCTTGCGTGGTTCAGGCCAATCACGAATGGACTGGACCTTATCAGCGGACATGGTCAGACCGGATGGGGAGAGGACATAGCCGAGGTACTCGACAGAGTCTTGTGGAACTCGCACTTTTCCGGCTTAGCAAAGAGGCCATGCTGGCGGAGGCGGCGGAGGACCTCTTTTACATGTTGGCGGTGCAACTCCTCGTTGTGGGAGTAGATGAGGATGTCATCAAGGTAAACAACAACACAGACATCGAGCATGTCGGCGAAGATGCTATTAACAAACCGCTGGAAAGCCGCTGGCGCATTAGTAAGACCAAAGGGCATAACCAACCATTCATAGGAACCATAGCGAGTGCGAAAGGCAGTTTTCCATTCGTCACCAGCACCGATTCGGACTAAGTGGTAGGCATGGCGGAGGTCAATTTTACTATAGATTTTAGCGCGGCTCGGAGAATCGAGCAAGTCGGAGATGAGAGGGAGCGGGTAGCGGTCTTTCTTGGTGATTTTATTGAGTCCTCGGTAATCCACACAGAGGCGGAGCGAGCCGTCCTTCTTCTTAACGAAGAGGACAGGAGCACCATGGCAGAGGTTGACTGTTTAATGAAACCGTAGCTGAGGTGCTCATCTATGAAGGTGCGGAGCGCCTCAAGCTCGGGCGGAGAGAGGGAGTAGACAGTGCCTAGAGGTGGAGAAGCCCCTTCTTCGAGATCTATATTTAAATCGAAGCTGCGGTGCGGAGGGAGTTCAGTAGCCTTTGCTTTACTAAAGACATCAGCGAACTCATGGTAGTCGGAGGGCACCGCAGAGAGATCAGGAGGTGCGGAGGGCATTGAAGAGGCTCGGAGTTTCATATCTTCGGGGCGGAGGTGCAAGCGGAACTGTGTGGAGCCAGGAAGGGCACATGCACGGACAAAGGCTGCAGCTCCGATGAGAGAGATATGCGGAGCAGTGCGTGGCAAGCCAGCTGTCGGAGTAGGCAGCGGAGCTGATGTCGGAGGAGCGGACGGAGCGGAGGGTGTCGGTACTGAAGCGGAAGTCGCAACAGAAGGTGACAGAGGTGCCAAGGGCGTCGGCATTCTTTGTATCGATGGTCGGAACGAGATACTGCTCAATACCCAGTCAATCGACGGATTGTAGCGGGTGAGCCAGTTGTGTCCCAAGACCAATGAACAGGCGGAATCCAACGGAGTTACATAACAGGAAACAGATGTGACATCGCCAGAGGCAAAGCGGACGGAGAAATCTACTACTTGGGAAATGGCGGTATTACCAGTACCATCAAACAGTCGGAGAGGAATAGGCGGAGAGACATTTTTTGTTGGGATTTTATACTTTTTAACTAAAGAGGGGTCGACGAAACAGTGCGAAGAGCCTGAGTCGACCAGGGCGGGGAAAGTATCTACGGAGAAATCAGGAAGAGAAATAATCGGAAGAAGAGAATTAGGGTCGGAAAGAGCGGATGCGTTGAGGTGGACCTCTGCACGGATGGGATCAACGCTTCCTCCAGGACGTACAGGCTCCCTGGAGGAGCGGGTTAAATTTTTTTGGCTCTGACCTCTCTGCAGGCGGAGCGGTCGGAGTGGCGGCCTTAGCGGCCCGGGCCTTGGCAGCGCGGGAAGTCGACTTTGGGCAGTCCCTTGGCGGAGTGACCAGGTTCACCACAGAAAGGCACAGCCCACCAGTAAGGCGGCGGAGCCGCTCAGCTGCTGTGAGCTTGCCATCTTTTCCGAGGAGATGGTTGATGTCGGACTTTGGCGCTTCGGCCTTTTTAGAGTCGGACTTAGGGGCGGAGGATGATGCGGAGGGTTTCGGCTTTGAGTCGGAGGTGCGGAGCGGAGTTCTTTCGGCAGGAGGAGGCTTGGCGGAGTGGGAGACTTCTGACCTGCGCTCCCAGTAGCGTGCATCTACTGTCTGGGCCAACTCGCGGAGTGCATGAAGAGTGGGGCTTGCCGACACGGGACACTTCATCCTTGATGCGGTCAGGGAGACCCGAGTAGAAGCGGTGGCGGAGTGCGCCTTCGCCATAGTCCTTTACCTGAGAAGCCCAGCGGTTGAACTCCACTAAGTACTTCGCAATACGCGAAGAGTCCTTCATGGTAAGATTTTCCAGATGCTGGACGGCATCGGCAGCAGCATCATGAGGGCCGAAATTGGTAGTGAGCTCACGGAGGAACTCGCGGTGGTCATCCATCCACAGTGGACGATTAAGGTAATCATCCGGATTGAGAAGGTCTGGTTCGAACCAGGCCAATGCCATGCCCTTAAGGTAGGACTGCGCATATGTGACCTTGGCTCGGTCGGAGCGGAATGCCCGAGGGCGGTCCTGGAAATTGAGCTCACATGGACCAGGAACTCACGGAGTTTTTTAGGGTCGGACCCATCAAAGGTGTCCGGCTCGCGGACTTTGGTTCGCGGAGCGGAGTCTCCGGAGCGCTGGTTGGAGCGGGCTAGGGCATGGATGGCCCGGTCAGAGCAAGGACCGGGTCATCAAGGGGATCCCCGAGGTTGTCGGGATCATCCTCATCATCAGGCCCATCACCAGGATGGTAGTCAGGATCGTTGGGGTCATCGTCGGGGTCGCCTGGTCCATCTCCGCCAGGGTGAATGACGATAGGAGGTGGCGGAGAGCGGAGGGCGGACTGCTGACGGATGGAGGGTGCAGCGTGAGGCGCTGTCTGGAGCAGGGTCGGAGTTGGAGCGCCCCCTGGAGGAGAAGCTCCGGAAGGGCTCAACAACCGAAGGGAGACGTCGGGGGTTTGCCAAGGCTGTAGCAAGGGCCTCGGTAGCATCCCGTTGTCGGAGACGTGTCATGGGAGGCATAAGATGTGGTAGGGAAGTGAGAGAGCTCGTACAAGTGATAGTACGAATATACTGTCAAAGTCGGACAACACCCCTGGCTCCTTCTTAGGGCGGAGTTGGAGCGGGTTGGGCTGCGGAGTACAGCGGTCAAAGTCCGAAGCGAATCCGACCACTGGGTGGCGAGATATTCGACGAACAGTGAGCGGAGGGGTATGAAGGAAAGTTCGGAGGCTGAGGTCGGAGTCGGAGGTCAGAGGTCGGAGGTCGGATGAGAGGGCGTTGGGTTCAGCTAGTGCGCTGCCCCCTTGCGCGAGCTCAGCCCTCGTATTTCAGAGGTGGAGCGGACTCAGAGGAAGTGGAGACGAAACTCCGAGGGGACTGAGAGGGAGTCGAAGGTGGGGACTTTATTCGATATTCGTACTGATTACATCGGAGTACTACGTGGCCTTATATACGATGTAGGTCAAGGGCGGTGCAGTACGGAATGTAAACCAATAAGTGTATAGTGGGTTAGAGTCCTTCCGACACAAGGGATAGAGGGTAGGGACGACGGGGACCTTAACTGAGACAAGGAAACTACTACAACGAGGAAGAGAGGGTAAATACCAAGGAGCGGAAGAATGGAGAAAACCGACACGAGGGCGGAACCCTATCTAGAATGCAGGGCCGCAAGTCCGACAGCCCACGTGACCAACCTTAGGGCGGAGTTGAGCGGAGTTGGTCAGGGGACCTCGGAGAGGTGTGGAGATGTGTCGGGAGGGTCGGAGGAGCGCGGGAACACGTCGGAGGAGGGCGGAGAAGCGCGGGAACATGTCGGAAGGGGGAGTAGGTATTAGGGGCTTACGCTGGTGTCATGGTCATGACAATACCCACCCACGACACTATTACCTCCCCCGAGCTTGCTAAGCTCTTTCTACTCCATGTCTTCTCAAAACACAGTGTCCTGGCACATGTAACCTCCGACGAGGCTCTGAATTCGTCTTGCACTTCTTCTGGTCCTTGGGTAAAGTGCTGGATATGCGCCTACATTTCACTTCTGGATACCACCCAGAAGGAGATGGCCAGACCGAACAAACAAACCAGACCTTGGAACAGTACCTCCGGGTATATTGCAACTACCAACAGGACAACTGGGCCGAGTTGCTTCTGTTGGCTGAGTTTGCCTACAACAATGCCCCGAGTGCCACCACCAGTGTCTCCCCTTTCTTCGCCAACAAGGGCTACCACCCTAACCTCTCAGTCTTCCCTGAAAGGGACTTATCCTCGGTACGGGCTAGGGACTATGCCATGGACCTAGATGAACTACACACAGTTCCTACAAGAAGAGATGGCACTAGCCCAAGCCAGATACCAAGGTCTGGCAGATGCGAAAAGGCTACCGGCACCCGAGATCAACCTCAGCAACCAGGTCTACATCAAAGCCAAGTACTTCCGGACCACAAGACCATCACAGAAACTCGCAGACAAGAACCTAGGCCCTTACCCGGTAATAGCCCAACCTGGCACCCACTCATTCACCCTTCACCTCCTGGACTCCATGTGTGCGTACACCCGGTGTTCCACGTATCACAGTTAGAACTGGCACACCCCAACACCATTCCGAACCGAACTCAGCCACCACCACCTCCGGTCGAGGTTGACGGTGAACCAGAGTACGAGATCGCCAAGATCCTTGACTCAAAGGTAGACCGACAATGGAGGTGTAAGCTACAGTACCTGGTATGCTGGGCTGGCTACAAGGGCACCGACGAAGAAACATCCTGGCTACCGGCCACCGAGCTGGGTAATGCTGAAGATCTGCTCACTGCATTTCATGCTGCCTACCCTGGTAAACCCAGCAGTCACTAGTTAAAACATGCCTTTCTCTTCTTTCTCCCTTGTTTCCTTACTCTTGTTTTTCCTTACTATACCAAGGACGGTTCATTCCACTAGTACTATGTACATACATCGGCATTTGGTCCCAACTGGTTTTCACTCGGAGTCCCCCTCGAACACCTCCCCATCGCTTGCCCAAAGCTCCTTTTCCTCCCCGTTCCCCAAGTCAGACCACCGACCCTTCATGTGCACGTCCTTGGGCCGGCACATGATCCCCTCGTCCAACTCCCCCCACTCTTTCGTGATCCGACTGGAGGCTCTCGAGCTCCAGATCTGCCATGTCCGAGTGCAGCTCTTCGCTGGACTCAGATAACAGGGTGGACAGGTGAAGAGTGAACTCAAACTCACCCAGTAAATCACCCAGCCGACTGTTGAATCGGCACTGGGTCTCCCTCCAGGCTCACATCTCAGCGGTCTGACGGTCCATGGCTGCTGCGATCAGCTCGAAACCTTTGACCACCACCACAACCAGAGGGTCGGAGGAGGCAGTGGCAGGCGCAACCACTCCCAAGGGGCCGGCTTCTGACTCACTGGGCACCCCAGACTTGGTTTGGGTGACTTTCTTCTTCTCCCTGGCCCTTGGCAACATAGCATCCTCCAGTGCTCTTTTCTTCCCAGCCTTTGCCCCAGCCTCTTCAGTCTCGGGCTCCACTCCCTCGGGCAACTCACATTTGACCTTCATCTCAGTGCACTGGTCGCATGTTCTCTTCTTGCGCTTACTCTGCTGTGCATGACTAAAGGTGCATGGCACCCACCCCTTCTTGCACTGTCGACACAATATGGTGTTCACAACACCGGTACTTGTAGCCCATGCCTTGCCCTTCAGCTCCCCTGTCTTCTGTTGTGCCTGGATCTCCCGTTCCCAGCGTTCGGCTTCCAACCACTCCTGCTCCTTCCTCTCGGCCTCCAACTGCTCCTGCTCCTGCTTTTCAGCCTCCATCCGCTCCCTTTCACACTGCTCAGCCTCCAGTCGCTCTCTCTCGAGCCTTTCCGCCTCCAACCGAGTGGCCTCTTCCCTCAACACCTTGCGCCACTTGTGCTCAGCCATCTTGGCCCGGATGTCGGCCTCCTCGTCATCACTGGTGATCTGGAGTTCGGGTGTGGTGGCCTTCTGGAAGCCGGATGAGTTGGTGGGTATGCGTGGGGAGACTTGACGAGAAGA